>JAJEJO010053820.1:119781-352391 GCA_020662805.1 Glaucomys volans
AGTGCCTGGTTTATTTAAGGATTGATAATATGGGATATAAAGACATTTTGTCACTTCCACAAAAGAGGGGTATAGGCTCTCTTGACTTGTTTAATTCACATTTCAGATGTAATGTTACATTATGTTAACTGATTGGTTCATAGCTGTTGCACAAACTAAATATGTTTTTGCTCTTGTTAAATTTCATATTTTATTTTATTTTTTTGAAGGAGCAACATTATCAATTTATATTTAAAAACAATCTATGAAATCATCTAAGAAAAATCTTTATTTTTTTTGCTGTGCTAGGGATTGAACCCAGTGCATTGTGCTTGTGAGGCAGGCAATTGAGTTATATCCCCAGCCCTTTAATTTTTTTTTCTTTATTTTACTGTTTTTTTTTGTTTTTTGTTTTTTGTTTTGAACCAGGGATTGAACTCAGGGACACTCGGCCACTGAGCCACATCCCCAGTCCTATTTTGTATTTTATTTAGAGACAGGGTCTCACTGAGTTGCTTAGAGCCTCGCTAAATTGCTGAGGCTGGCTTTGAACTAGCGATCCTCCTGACTCAGCCTCCCAAGTCGCTTGGATCAGCCCTTTAATTTTTAACATGCAAAATCTGTTGGCTTTAAACTATTTTATTAAGGTAATTAATTTTTATTTTACCTTTGAAGTCAATACTGTTTATCATATTTGAAATGAAATCATCAATTGAATCATAAATATCCAAAATTTCAAGAAAATTCAATTTAAATGTCTTCACAAGTTATACATAGGCAAATGTTACATAACAGTAGTTGTGTTTCTACTCCAAACATGGGAATTTTGAATCTGAAGTATAATTTAATTATTAAAAATTTTAATTGAAGAATATAAAAATGCTAAATATCCTGTACTTTCAATGCCTTCTGATTAACGTAATGGGAAGTTGCAATCTGTTTTCTGGGGCTAGAAACCTTCACATGTAGGGATCATGTAGGAAATATCTACAATATTATTTTTGAAGATGAAATATAGAATTGGTTCCTCTCCAGAGGAATTACAGACAAATGTTTGACCTTGCATGCAAATTCCATTATATTATCATTTTCTGTTTTCCTTGTGAACTTTATAAGTGCTGTCTGTTAGTACCTTACGGAAGGACAAAAAAAACCTTTCCTTTCTATATTTGGGCAGCCTAATTATAGGATACTTGACTCATCCACCAAACTTACAAATTACAACTGATGTTTTACATATTTTCAATGATTTTCATAAGTCACTGGGAGATTTTAGCTGGTTAAGGCCAGTTACAATAAGCTTACAATTATCCACTGCAGATTTGAGTCCTGTGTTTGATATATTATGTGGTGATCCCTCTCAGGCTCACTAGCTTACTACAGAAGCAAGGGATGCCTTAATGAAAGTTGAAACTGCTATTAAGACTGAACAACTTACTAAAATTAATTTACAGGAGCCTATGCACGTGTTGATGATTCCTACTTCTCATACCCATACAGAGGTCGTACGGCAGTCTTCAAAAGTTATTAAATGGCTTCGTCTTGCTCACTCTCCTCCAAAATCTTTAACCCCATTTCATGATTTTGTCAAAGACAACAACTGAGCCTTCTTTTATTATGATGCCCATTGCAGTTTAACAAAGACATCAACTTTGACAATCCCTACATGCTTTCCAGGTGACTTTTACTAATTTTCCTGGCCAGTAAAAAATTCACATCAAGTTATTTCCCACTGTTTGTATGCTTCTGCAGTGCTGAGCTATCCATTACAAATTAAAATTGATAGTAATGCACCAGCTTATACTCGTTCATCTTTTCATAAATTTTGGAATCAATATTATATTGAACACCAAACTGGAATTCCTGATAATCCTCAAAGCCAGGCCATTGTAAAGTGAACTCATTTATCTCTAAAGTTACTACTACAAAAATACAAAGGGGGCAATAGAACCCCACAAAATTGTTTTTATTCATGTTCTTTTGGTATTAAATTTTTTGAACTGTGATGCTGAAGGTTGCACTGCAGCTGAGTGGCACATGGCTCATACAACTATAGGTTCAATGTGTCTGGTCTGGTGGAAAGACTTACAAAGAGGACAATGGAATAGGCCAGATCCAGTGATTATGTGGGGTAAGGGTCATGCTTGTTTCTTTCCAGAAAGTGCAGCTCATCCTCCAACCACAGTTCAAACGACTGAAGCTCACACCAGAAATGTTGATTCCAACATCCACCAAGGACAAGATGTTGGGGGGAAAAGAGGAAGAGAACTTGAACCCAGAAGGCTGGTCTGCCAACATGAGGACAACTGAAGAATCTGGTGCACCAGGTGGTAAATCAGCAGGGGAATATTAAATCTCCTGCCACAATGCTTGTGGCCATGCTGGCAAGTAGAGTTCATGGGGAAACTTACTGGACTTACTTTCCAGATCCACCTTTAGTACACCCAGTTATGTGAACTGGAGAATCCATTCCAATGTTTACTAATGATATACACCTGATGGGAGGCTTTTCAGACAAACATATTACATTTGTCCATTCAGTTGGATTTAATTATACTGGATACAGTGGAAGTCTCCCTATATGTTGGTCCCACAATGACAAAAGTGACTCAGAAGTTAAGACAGCATATGCGGAAGGGTAGCCAAACTCACTGGCCCTTGGTATGTAACTAAATATATTCAGACAGTTGTCAAAATGGGAGTGACTAATGACATAACCAATACAGCATAATAATTTCTTCATTCCCAGGAGTTCTGTGCCTGAGATCAAGACAAGAGACTCTCACAGGCCTCACAGTCTCTGAGCCCAGTTTCGTGAGCTACCCTGGGTTCACATGGTTGTCTTGCTTCAGAGCAGGAAATCACAAGCATCTCTCACTTCCTTACTTTAACATTGCTATGGTACTTCAGCATCTTGAAAATGGAGTCACTGTTGGAGTACATTCTGCCCAAGGGGCCATCAGTCACTGCATATCCCTAGACCTAAGACCCAGCTGTCCATCTAACATACTCCAAAGACTGTGAAACCTACAATCTCAGTTATGCAACTATACAAGAGACCCTGCACTCAGTCTTCTATTAGGTCACTGCATGTAGGGTTGGGAATGTGTTTATCTTGTCTATTTTCTCTCCACCTGTGCATAATACAGTCTGAATCACTCACTTGCCTTCACATGCCAAAAATCTGGTGTGTAAAAGGTTCATTTTCAGGCCTTTGCAAGAAGGACTGGCCTATACCACCATATTTTTGAACAGTATTGTGGAACCTATCTCACCTCTGACCATGATGATACCTATTCTGTGCTTCGGGGCTTAGCTATAGGTAATTCCATGATATATGTCAAAAGAATACATAGCCCCAAATAGTTTATAATGTAAAGGAGAAAGACAAGATTTTAATGATCAAAATGGCTTGAAGCTATAGTTATCTTTTGGACAACTGGAGATTTAAACCCTGTACCCATAACACACTCCCCTGGAGCCATAAATATCATTAATGTTTCTTGTTAATGACATTTCTCAATTTTGGCTTCAAATGTTCAGAAAGTGGTATGATATTATAATGGAATTCTGCAGATACACTGCCTAACAGTATCTTAAAATAGGTGTTTCTGAGGTATAAGAAGCACAGGCACTTGAAGAAATTTTTACTGTTACTCAAAGCAATCTGGAGAAAGAAGAAAGTGTCCCCATAGCTTCATGTTATCTTCCTAAATCAGGTGCACCTCCGATTGGAAAGATGGATAATAAAGGAAAAGTGCATTATTGTTTTCCAACATGCCCCTGTATTCCCTGAGCCCAAGACTCTTTCTTTAATTAATTATTTTTTGCTACCAAATTATCACTTTTTAAAATAAAATATTAATTTGAAAGACTTTTAGATTTACAGGGATTTGCATTTGTTGTAAAGAGAATTTCATACCCTCTTGAGCTTCCTGAATTGTTAACATCTTACATAACCCTAGTAAACTTATGAAAATGGAGACATGGTGATACAAAATATCAACCATACTATAAGTTTTCTATATTTTCCACTAAAGCCATTTTTCTTATCCATGATGCAGTCCAGGTACCATATTATACTTAATGCTAGTTTTACTAATTATTTGTTGCTGCACGGACAGATTACCACAGTGTAGTGTCCCCAACCAACACACACATGACTCACAGTTTTCCTGTGTCAGGAATGAAGACTCAGATGATGTCCAAGGCTGAGGTTTGCAGTTCTGGGGAAGGATCCTTTCCAAACTAATGTGATTGCAATTAATATTCAATTTCCTACACAGAAAGATTATTTTACTTGTAAGTTATTCTGGATCATTAAGAACTAAAACCAATCCATCACAAACTCTTCTAAACACTATCAAAAACACTGAAAATTACACTTTCTAATTCACAAAATGAAGCCAGATGACACAGACTTACAATAAAGAAAATTACAGACCAATCTTCTTTAGAAATACAGAGAAAAGATAGCCTCTTTTCTTCAGTGTATGTTTATGGTGCTTTTGTCTAATATAAGGTAACTGTATTTATGTAGGTGTGTCTGAGTCTTCTATTCTGTTACACTGGCCTTCATGCTGTCTTTGTTACTGGAGCTCTTATAGTCTAATTTACGGTCTTGGTATTATGATGCCTCCTGTTTCACTTTTCTCCCTGAGGATTACTTTGGCTATTCTGGGCCTCTTAATTTTCCAGATGAATTTCACAATTGCCTTTTCTATTTCTGTGAAGAATGTCATTGGGATTTTAGTAGGAATTGCATTAAATCTGTGTATCACTTTTGATAGAATGGTCATTTTGATATTAGTTCTCCCTATCCAAGAACATGGGAGATCTCTCCACTTTCTGAGGCCTTCAGTTTATTTCATTAGTGTCCTGTAGTTTTTATTTTAGAGTTCTTTCACCTCTTTTGTTAGATTGATTTCCAAGATTTTTGTTTTTTGAGGCTATTGGAAAGGAGATAGTTTTCCTGATTTCTCTTTCAGCTGATAAGTCATTGGTGTATAGGAATGCAATTGATTTATCGATGTTAATTTTACACCCTGCTACTTTGCTGAATTCATTTATGAGTTATAGAAGCTTTCTAGTAGTTTTTTGGGTCTTCTAAATATAGAATCATGTCATCAGCAAATAGGGATAGTTTGAATTGTTCTTTTCCTATTCATATCCCTTTAATTTCATTCTTTTATCTAATTGCTCTGGTTAGGGTTTCAAAGACTATGTTGAATGGGAGTGGTGAAATAGGGTGTTCCTGTCTTGTTCCAGGTTTTAGAGGGAATGCTTTCAATTTTTCTCCATTTATAATGATGTTTGCCTTGGGTTTAGCATATATGGCTTTTACAATGTTGAAGTATATTCCTACAGCACCCCCCACCTTTTTTTTTTCTTTTATTCTGAAACAGGTTCTCACTAAGCTGTTTAGGGACTTGCTAAGTTGCTGAGGCTTTGAACTTGCAATCCTTCTGCCTCAGCCTCCTGAGTTACTGGGATTAGAGATGTGTGCCACCACACCCAGCAAGATAATTCTCTAATTGAAATTATAGGGTTAATGTAAAAAATTTGGTTTTTCTATATTATTTTCTCTGCATACATTATTTTGCTTCTCTTAGATGAAGATATGTGTCATCTTCCTATTGCTGCCACCAAAATACCTACCAAAGACAAATCAGGGGAGGGAAAGTTTATTTTGGACTCATGGTTTCAGAGGTTCATTCCATGGTGAAGGAAAGCTGCTTAGCTGGGAAGCAGAGAGAGTGCAAAGAGCCAGGAACAAGATATAATTCCCTCATGACAATTCCCTGTGACTACTTCCTTGTCACACTTCAGTCTACAGTTACCATCTAGTAGTTCAAACTGCTGATACATCATATGAATTAATCCACTGATGAGTACAGATCTCATAATCCAACCATTTCACCTTTGAACATTACTGCTATGAGGAGCACATTTTCAAAATATGAGATTTTGGGGGGACACTGATAGATTCAAATCATGATATTCTTCTCCTAACCCCCAGAAGCTAATCCCCATCTCATAATTCAAAAAATGCATTCACATCCAGGCATCCACATAGTCTTAAGAGGTCCAGCATCGCTGAATAGTCTGAATCCAAAGTCTCCTCTTGGACTAAAGCCAAACTTAGCTATGAACCCCTGAAAAATCAAAAGCAAATTACATGCTTACAATGTACAATGACACAGTGTACACATTCTCATTCTAAATGTGAAGGATATGGACACAGAAAGAAAGGATGGGATCGAAGCAAGACTGAAACCCAGCTGGGCAAATAAGTCTAGTAGGTTCACATTCTTATCTGGGGCATATGTCATCAAGATGTGAGCTCTAAAAGATTTGGGCAGCCCCATCCCATGGTTTTGCTGACTGGTTTTTGTCTTGACCCAGCCCTGCTCCGTTCCAGAAGCTTTTCTCCACAGACATTTCACATTCTTGGTATCTTTTAATCCTAAGTGTCTCCACTGCAGTTTTGGCTACCTTCCCACAGTTTCACTAACTGCCCTCTCAGGGGCTGCCCCAGTGTTTATGATCCTGCTACAGTCTTCTTGGTCTCCCTGGCCTTCCTTTGAAATCTCAGTAAAAGCCTCTGTGAACCCCTTACTCTTGCATCCTGCATTACTGCAGAACCAGCAGCATTTAGAAGATGCTATCAGTTCAAGCAGTAGCTGGACCCTTTTGGACCATAGCTGCAATGGTGTGCTAGTTCCTGTGTGGCTGTGTACAGTGAGAAAATTCTGGAAAAACACTTTTTTTGAGGTACCCCTTTATGAGCAGAGTATTCATGGTCTCTCAAATAAGTTTTCACTTTTAAAACCCTTGAGCAGCCATGGGTGTGTTCTTACTGATTTCTCACATGCCCTCAAGGCATCTTTACTAAGGTCTTTAGAGAATGACCTCTTCGAATACCACACTCCAGTTTTGTCCTCAGTTCTAGTTTTACTCCCATTTTTCCTGCTAAAATGCAAGTTTTTAAAATGATTCTGCTCTTCTTTCTTCTTCTAATTCCTCTCATAGTAAACCTAACTAAACCTGCCAGCAATATGCATGCCAGAATTTAAATGCCATCCTGCCTTGAAATTTCCTTTGTGAGATTAATTGAGTTCTCATTCTCATCTGAAATACTATGAGTATAGTCTTTACTATCCACATTCCTATGGGCATTTTGGTCGTCTAAACTCCCACCAGAATTTCCATTAATCTGTGCTTACAAAATTCTATGATTTCTCCAGCTTGAATCTCCAAATGTTTCCAAACACCTCCTGCAAACCATCTTCAAAGAATTCTGAACCATATGTTCAGATATAAATACAGGAAAAACCCCACTTCTTGATACCAATTCTGTATTAGCATTCTCTAGAGAAACAGAGCCCATAGGATGAATTAAAAATATATATTTTTACATATATGCATACACATATATACACACATATATTATACACACATTTATGTTATAAAAAGGGAATCTATTAGATTGTTTTAACTTAGCAGAAGCTGGATAATCCCACAGTGACAATCTGTAGGCTGGCAGGAAGGCTGGAGAGCTGGAGAAACTAACAGATGCTATGTCCTAGAAGCTGGAATCTCAGAACAAGAGAAACAGATAATGTAGCCCTACTGTGGGATGAAAGATTTCAAAAATTCCTGGAAAACTGCTGGTCAGAATTCACTTTGGAATAGTGAAGGAGCTGGAGTCTGATGTCTTCTGGCAATGACAGTGGCAACTGAAGTAGCCAGTCAAGAATCAAGCTTGCATCTGTCTTAGTTTCCTCCTCCTTCCACTCCTTCCACTCCTTGTCAGGCCCCCAGTCTATGAGATCATGCTGGTCACTTTCTTTTTTTTTTTTTTGTGGTACTGTGAATTGAACCCAGGGGCACTCCACCACTCCACATGGCAACCCATGTGGCTCATGTGGGGATGAGCCACATCCCCAGCCCTATTTTGTATTTTATTTAGAGACAGGGTCTCACTGAGTTGCTCAGAGCCTCACTAAGTTGCTGAAGCTGGCTTTGAACTCATGATCCTCCTGTTTCAGCCTCCCGAGTGCTGGGATGACAGGCGTGCGCCATCACGCATGGTTATGCTGCTCACTTTCATGGCAGGTTTACCTCCCTCAGTTTGCTATTCCACATGCCAATTATCTCTGGGCTTACTGTGACCTACCCAGACATCTCTTAAACCCAGGTATCTTTTAATTCAATCAAGTTGACAATCCAGATTAAACATCACAAAGTTCACCCCTTGTCAACATGACACCAAACATCTGTTTGAATATCTAATCTCCAAATAAACAGAAAAAGGTCTTGATTTCACTTAACATGATATAACTATCCTGCATATAACCAAAACTGCACTGATTTCTTCCCCAGAATAGAAGGTAGTTTGAATGATACTCTTCTGACATCTTGTAACATATATACTATAATGTAGATTTAAAAATAGTTTTGAGTGGGTGCTTCTGTTGTTGCCATCATTGCCTAAGGACATTGGACTCCAGCTCCTTCACTCTTGCAAAGTGAACTCTGACCAGCACTCCCTAGAGAATTTCCAGGCCTTCGGTTTCTCTAGGTCTCTCATTGGTCCCTCTTGTTCTGAGACTCCAAGTTCTTGGACTGAGCACTTATTGGTTCCACCAACCCCCCAGACTGCAGACAAGACAGCCATTGTCAAATTATCCAGCTTCTGATCATATAAGGCAGTCTAATAAATCATTCCATATATATAGATACATTTGTGTATATGTATGCAAAAACATGCATATATATAAATACATAAATAAAAAATATATATCTCCATCCTGTTGATCATGTTTCGCTAGAAAACCCTTACTAATACAAGATAATTCTATACAAGATTGCTTGAAAAATTGTTATTTCAACTAGTCCTAACACCAAAGAGTTAACTCCCAAACTAACTTGAGACTGAGGAAAGGAAAACAAGGTATAAAAGAGGCCTTTTATGAACCAAGTTGCAGCTGCACTGGAAAATCCTTTACCTGAAAAATTTGGTACTCAGCCTTTATAAGAATGTAAATAAAACTCTTACAGTTTAGCCATATGAATAGAAGACCTTAGCTTGTCCCATTTTGTCATAAATATAATTTGGATTTATCTATCTTACTATAAACAGATAAGTTTATATTAGTCTGTATCATAAGTTTGTCAGTAAAATAAAAAATAAAGATGTCTTCAGAATTGTTAACTTATATTTTTGCTAAATTTGATGGCTAGACAGGGTTATCTTTATCTGTTAGAAGTTTCTCCCTATGTATCATGTATAGTAATTTGACTTTCAGCATTTTTCTTTAACAAGGGAATAACTCAAAATAATGAATATGCTTGTCTAATATCACAGTTCCTAAGTAATACAGGCATAATTAATACAATAAATGAAGTAGGAAAAGCAAAATAAATATGTGCTTGTATGTAAAATTTTCAGGTAACTTCAAATGTTTGTTTCATTAAATAAGAGGTAAAAGACCTGAGTAAATTCAAATATATCATTTCATTCAAAAATATAATTTTGTCTGAATTCAGAGATTTTAAAAGAATTGTTTTTTTATATATACAGATGACAGTAGAGTATATTCTGATATATTTATACAAACATGGAGCATATCTTATTCTAATTGGGATCCCTTGTGGTTTTAGATAATATGGAGATGTTTCAAAATCAAAATTTAAGAAATGAAACAATATAGAAAGGAACCAAGAGGGGAAGGATACCAAAAAAAAAGTTGAGGATATATTTTTTGTGAATAAGATTAAAAAGAGTAGAGCTTTTTTTTTTTCTGCAATGGATGAGAAAGGATTTTGTATGGTAAATTTTTTTGTCCTAAAGTGGAATATTTCAGAACTGAAAGAAAGATGGGGACAAAACTGAACTTTAACACAAGTTGAACAGGGTCTAAGGACGATGCAGGTGGTGAAGGGTAGAATCAATGAAAGAAAAGTTGGTATGTAATAAAATTAGCTACAATTTTTAAAATATTAGTTATAGGTTCTTAGCAAAACCTATCACAAATATACTGATATAAAGCTATAATCTAATTTTCTATGTTTAAAGCAATAACATTTCCTTAAAATATTAATCTGCTCTTAATAAAATTTTCAAGAAGTGGCACAGAAAGCCAAAAAAATTTTAATCAATATAATTAACTGCTATTTTGATTAGGTCTTTTTCATTTCTTAGGAAAACTAGGTCTTCAAACAGTCAAGGTTTGTGTTTTGAAATAATCTATTTGTTTTAAAGCATTTTAAATGATAACTTTATAACTCTCGTCATAAAATACTGGACTCACCCCACTGAATACCACTGTGTGGACTGTATAGATATTGCTTGGTGACCATTTTTGTTCAGTTTATTCCATGGAATATGTGTTTTTTTGCTGGAAACCCACCAACTACAAGTGACCTTGAATAACCTGCCTGGGTAAAACCCAGGACTCCAGTGAAAGCTACCACCCATCATTCCCTCATCCTGTTTTTTTCCCCCTGCCTCCAATGTTAGTGCGTGTTAAACCAGGGAGGCTTCTTTATTGCCATTTTCACTGAGGTTATGCTGCCTTCTCTCTGGGATCTCTAGGTAATATGTATTTTATTTCACGGGATTTTTGAGTTGCCTCCTCTGTCTCACCCCACCAACACACCTGATCCAAACTTTCTTAGTCAGAGTTCTCAGAGAGAGATACACTATCCTCTCTATGGGACAGGAATTAAATGAAAGTTATATTATTAAACTCTAGGACCAAGTCCCTTACAATACTACCAGGTTAGAACTACAGTTTATTGTCACTGTCCACAGGATACCTCAAGAGCAAATGAGAAACACCAAACGTACAACATATGTGAAGAGATCATTTTATAAACTATAGTTGCACAAATGAATAGAGAAGTAAGATAAATGCAACAGAATTACTTCAAAGTTTATGATGGAGTAGTGTTAATGTTTATATATGGGATATCCCACAAAAGCTCATGTGTGAGACACTGTAAAAACATTCAGATGTGGAGGGACTAGGTTATGAAAGTTTTAACCTAGTCATTGGATCAATCAACTGATATGGACTAACTGGGTGGTAACTGCAGATAGGTAGGATGTATCTGGAGGAAGGGGTCACTGGGCATGACTTTGGGGTTTATATCTCATCCTTGCTGAACAGAGCTCTCTCTAATTCCTGTTTGCCATGTCCTTAGCTGCTTCCTTGTGTCCCACCCTTCTATCATGATGCTTCTGCCTCAGCTTGGGCACAGAGACATGGAGTCATCTGACCACGTACTGAACCTCTGAAACCATGAGTCAAAATAAAATTTTTGTCTTCTAAGATTTTCTTATTGACTTTTTTGGTCACAGTGACACAAAGCTGACTAAAACAAGCAGTAACTTTTAAAGACTTGGAGAAACCAGTATCTTGAGAATCTCTCCCCTAATATCACAAATATAAACCATGCTACCTGTGAGTTGCACTGCTTATCCAACTGCATAGGCAACAGAAAAATTGCTTAACTTTTTTTTAATCTGAAATTTCTTTTCTGGTTGGAGTGCAAAGCAAGGCTGTTGAGTTCCTGTCCCATGATATAGTATAACTTTGATACATTTTCAAAGGCATTTTTCTGAGAATTCTGGTAGCCAGGCAAGCCTCTATAAATCTTGATTAGTAGGTTTAGGTTTCCTATTAGTAAGGGAAGTTCTTGCAGAATAACATGCACTGAATATATCACTAGTGGGACCAGTTTATTTATTGAAAAGTTGACTCAAAGCATAATTAGCTAGTCTAATTACTCTAATGTTGTGTGAACTGAATAACGGTTCCTGTACTAGTGTGTTGAAAGAAAATGACCCTATTCTCTTTCAAGGAGTGAAGTGTGAGGTTAGAAGAGTGAAAAGGTTTCTTAAAGTAAAATCACCTAAAATAATAGCACCTTAAAAATCTGTTTTCCTGATTTCAGAAGTGGGAAATGTGGTCCAGGGTAGCTGTGTCTCTAACTCCATGTATCCATTCCACAGAAACCAGTTTTCTCACTGAAGTTGTGAATGTGAACACATCCTGTGATTAGGGACTTCTACATGTTCTATCTTTGTGTGAATCCATGGAATGTAGTGTGCAGTTCCATGGCTCTACTGTGTTTGTAGACGTGGTTCCTACACATAACCCTGGTGCTGCCCAGCAGAGAGCTGTGGCTGTGCACAGGGATGATGGGCAGTCCTCCTTGCTATGGGAGTCTTCGTTTATCCAGCACATAAGTAGAGTTCAGTCAATCTGCGTCCACCTCTTAGATCACTGGAAGGAGATTTGGGGATGTGTTTTCACTTGATGGTTCTTTGGATTTTTGTACCAAGCTGTCCTTCACCTATACAAACTATGTTTGTATCACTCACTTGCCCACTCCTTTCAAATTCCTGGAGTCTGGCCATTTCCAGGTCAGAACAATCATAAAGAGGCCTAAACTCCATGTATAAAAATGTTCTGTTTGCTTTTTGTACCCTGCTCACCTTCTAACATTTCTATATTAATTTGTGGCACAGGGGCTTGGCTATGTGTAATGTAATTAAACAATATTAGTCTCAATATAAGGTTATTCCAAATAATTCTTGAAGGAGTCTGGAGAATGAAAAGAACTCATCATAGGGTTTTCTTAAAGGCTTGAAGATAAAGTTGTGATTTCATAACTTTCTGAGAAAGGAAACTATGTACCACGAAAACATTCTGTTGAATGCAGACAATTATATTCCCTGCCTCTGACATTTCTCCATCTTGGCGTCTAATGTTCAGGAGATATGTCTTCCAAAAGGTCTGAGAGGGATCCTGCAAATACACTGCCCTATGTCTATAAATTAGGGTTTCTAGGATCTATAAGGCACAGGTGCCTTTGAAGTGGTAAATGATATTCAGACTGGTGACTGGGTAATAATGTAGCACATAATGGCGAAGGAGAAAGAGCCCCTGAGGCTTCATGGTACCTTCCCAAAGCAGGTGCACCAGGTTTGAAATGCTTTGACATTCTCTCCCTATGTATCCATTAATCTTATGATCCCAAGGTTCATGCTTATGATTTTGTTTGCTTGAGTTTTACATACAAAATTCATATATTTGAAATGAAACTTGATTTTAAATAATTTCACATTTACCAAAAGTTGCAAAAGATTTTCACACATTCTCTGAATTCCTATAATATTAATATCATACAGAGCTCTAACATAGATTAAAATTGAAAAATTGACAGTTACAAAACTATTAACTGATCTAGACTTTTCTATACATTTTCCCAGGTTTCTAACATATCTTTTTTTTTTTTTTGCTTCATACCTAATTGCAGGATACTAAACCACAGTTATAACCAAGTGTTACCTCTTTAATGCTATATGATCAGTCCCTCCACAGTTTACTTCTTCAGAACCACACAATATTACTCACAGTTCTTCTGAATCAGGAATACAGATGTAAATGGAGAATATTGATATCACCTAAGGTTGAGCTGGGGAAGGTCGCCTTCCATGCTCCTGTGATTATTATTAAGAGTCAGTCACTGCCAAGGTCAAGATGACTTCACTGGTGAGTTACTTAGTGCATTTTTCTCTATTATTCCAGGAAAACAAATGATAAAGAATGAAAAGTAAACATTTCCTGATACATTCTTTGAAGTCATTTTACCTGATATTATAACTATACAAAGCATTACAAGAAAATAAAATGTTTTTAAACATTCTTTTACAATTAACTTACCTGCTACTATGATGACACCTAGTCCCTGGTGTTTGGGCTTGGCAATGTGTGATACAATTCTGAATCAACTTCAACCGAAGACATGGTCCTGAGGAATTTTTGTTGAAGACTAGAAAGATAATAACTTAATTACCACAGGATTTTCTGATGCTTGAAAGTACAGTTGATTTTTGTAAACTTGACTAAACCTATAACACGAAAACCCTTTCCTGACTCTTAATCTGATTTTGCTCCCTGTCACTGATATTTCTCATCTTGGTATAACCTCCAGAAGTCGTGTATCCTAAAATGGCTTCATTGGGATCCTATGCATACACTGGCAAGAAGTGTCTGAAAGCAGGTATTCTGACTTATATGAGCCACAGGCAACTTTGTGAGGAAGCAGTTACTGACACTCAGACTGTTAAGTGGTGATAGGGTGTAAGACAGGGAAGAAGAAAGAGGAGAAGAGTCCCCAGAGCTTTCTGGTGCCTTCTGAAGCATAGGCACCTGTGTCAGTAATAGTGGATACACAAGGAAGCTACTCTACCATTTTCTACTTAGAGGTCTTTCTATCCCTTAGCTTTTTTGAGTGGAGGGGAGTTCTTGGGATTGAACCCAAGGGCACTTTAGCACTGAGCTACATTCCATTCTTTTATTTTTAAATTTGAAACAGGGTCTTGCTAAATTGCTGAGGCTGAACTTGAAATTATGACCTGCTTCTCTCAACCTCACAAATTGCTTGGATTATAGGCATGCACCACTGTGTCCATATTAGCCCAAGATTTCATTGCTGCTCTTGTTTTCTAATTTTTTTTAATCAAGCACATAGGTGTTTTTTGTGTTATATTCAGAATCTTTTGCTAAGAAATTACAAAAAAGTTTCATGTAACCTTCAGGTTCCTATAATGATAATATTTTCTATAACTAGTATATTCATGGATATGTTAAATTGAGAATGGTTCAAAACTATAAACTTAGACAATAATTTCCTTCATGTTTCACCTAATTTTTCATTAATGTCCTTTTTCAATTTAGGGTATCATGACATTTGTCAGGTTTATTACTTATATATCCCTGTATAACAAATTACCATATAAATTTGTGGCTTATTATGAATATACCACAGTGAATCTCCACATCATGTATATCCACAACACTGGGATCCTAATTAGAATAAGATATACTCCATGTTTGCATTAAAATGTCAAAATTGACTCTAATGTCATGTACAACTAAAAAGAACAAATTTTAAAAACACATGACATGTTATCTCAATTTGCCTGGCTTAAGGATCAAGGCCTTGATGTTTGCCAATACCTTTATCTCAGTTGAAGGCTCAGCGGTTGAAGAATCCTTTTCTAAGCTTTTGTGGGCTTTTTTTAGGGTTCAAGACGTACCAAGTTTGAGATGTCTTCACAGGGGTATTATTCCATGTTTTTAAAGCTTTCCAAACTTTCACAAACTCTTACCAAAAACAAACAAACAAAACTGAATAAAGTATTTCAAATTCATTCTAAATTTGTAAGGCCAGCTTATGCTAATTGAACAACTAGACAAATATATGACAAGAAAAGAAAGTTACAAATATGCCTTTTGACTACAGAGACAAAAATTCCCAAGGAAATACTTGAAAGTCAATCCTACAACATATAAGAAGGATCATACACAATGACTGTTATGGTTTGGATCTGGAATGTCCTACCCAAAGCTCACATGTTGGGAGCAAGGTTCAAAGATGGGACTCTTAGGAAATGTATGGATTGTGAGGACTGAAACCTCATCAGTGGATTAATCAGTTTGATGGATTAATAATATGGATAGACTGCTAGGTGGTAACTATAGGCAGGCTGGACATGGCTGGAGGGAGTAAGTGGCTGGGGGCATGATCTCTGACTATATGTGTCCCTGGTCCCTTCCTCTCTTGTTTCCCAGCTGCTATGAGCTAAGCAGCATTCCTCTGCCACACCCTTCTCCAATGATGTTTCTGACTTAGAGTCAGCAGACCAAGGATAAAAACTCTGAAACTATAGACAACATTTTATCCACTAAGTCATGTATGTATTTTGAGTGCAGTGTTGAAAAGCTGACTCACACAATGACCAACGGGGTTTTTCTAGGAATGTGAGTTTGGTTGAATGTACAAAAACAAATATGCATAGGGTCTCCAATTTATGATGATTCAAATTACGATTTTTTGACTTTATGCTGGTGCAAAAGTGATGCATTCAACAGCAAGTATGCTGTGAATTCTAGTATGAATACTCTTGTGATGCTGTGTAGGAGTAGTGAGCCACCACTTGAGTCAGTCCCAGGATCACAAGGGCAAAAACTAATGAGCATGTACCATGCAGCTAAGATATAGTGTTTGCTGGGGTGGGTGTAGGAAATGCATTTTTGACTTAAAGTAATTTCAACTGAGTTTTTCAAGACATGATTCCATCATAATTTGAGGAATACTTGCGATTTGCCATGGTAATAATGGACAAACAACACATGATAATCTCAAAAGATGTGGAAAGAACATTCAACTACCCCATACTCCTTTCATAATAAAAAAAAATAGTCAATAGATTAAAGAAGGGAATTTGCTCCACCTGTGATGTGTATCCATAAAAAATAACTCACATAACATTGTAGGTTACTAAAAGGGTCAGTACCTTCCCTGATTAGGAACCAGATAAAGGTGTCCTTCTCTCTACTTCATTCAATATGGTACTTAAAGTCTACTCAAGACAATTAGACTATAAAGAACCAATAATAGGCATCCAGCTTAAAAAGAAGTCAAAATATATTTACAAAAAGATAATACAGTGTACAGAAAATGTTGAGGTACTCACTAATATACAATTAAAATAAAAAAACAAGTTCAGCAAAATTGCAAAATACAAACCTCCTATAAAAACAACTAATTGTATTTGTGTGCTAGCAATTAGCAATCTACAAACAAAAAATAACAATTCCATTTCAACTAGCAGGAAGAGAAAATACAAAAGTTAAAAAAATAAGTATTCTGATGTATATATAAAAATTACAAATTTAAATTAAAAACTCCTAAATGCATGAGAAAAGAAATCCAATCTTTAATATTTGTAATATGGCAATACTTTCCAATTAAATGTAATTTATAAAAAAATAAAGATAAAACTGACAAGCCAGGTGTGGTGGCACATGCCTATAATCCCAGTGGGTTGGGAGGTTGAGGCAGGAGGATCGCGAGTTCAAAGCCAGCCTCAGCAACAGCGAGGTGCTAAGCAACTCAGTGATACCCTGTCTATAAATAAAATACAGAACAGGGATGCAGATGTGGCTCAGTGGCTGAGTGCCCCTGAGTTCAAGCGCCAGTTCCCTCCGCCAAAATAACCTGACAAAACTCCAACTACCAGTCTTTTTGAATTACCTGGTAGGTTGTTTATGAAATTTATGAGGAAATTCAAATTACCTAGAATAGTCAAGACAATCTTGATAGGAAGGACAGAAATAAAAGTGCTTTCCTCAGACTTCTTAAATTCAAAACTAACCTCAAAGTGATTGAAATCAAGGTATTATGGCACTAATATAAATATGAAGATAAATGGAATAGAGTTAAATTCCAAGAATTAATTTTATATCTATGATCAAATTTTTTCAAAGATGCCAAGACAATTCAAAGGGGACATGATTTTTCAACAAATGTTATTGGAACAGGGAGACACCCACGTGCAAGTTGGGTTTCTCCCTCACATCATATACTCAATTGACACAAAATGAACCACATACCTTAATGTAAGAGCTAAAACTACAAAATCTGTAGTGCAGAGCGTAGAAATAAATGTCCATGGTCTTATGTGAAATATAGCTATTATGACCTGACACCAACAATGCAAGAACAGCAGCAAAAACAGACACATCACACTATCTCAATTTAAAACTTTTGTGATTCTAATAATAGTATCAACAAATATTTTATCCAGTTCTTTGGATTCTTCTATTTAGAAATCATATTGCTCATAACAGTCTGTTTTTGGATTATAACAAGGAAATGATAGACCTCTACATAGAGTAGAAATATTAATAACACCAGGGGCTTGTGAGAGAAGAAACAAAAGTAGGTGAAGTACTGAGATTTTTATAGGGAAGTTAAATTTTTCTCATGATACCATAATGGTATCTAAATTTATAGAAAGTTATGTTACTGACGCAAGGACAGGGATTCTCAGGGGTCCCTGGGTTCAGTTCCTTGGCAACCTGAGCAAAGAAGTGAGAGAGATGCAAGAGGTTGGCAGGCAAGGCAGAGGTTTGCTGAAAGCAAAAGGAAACACTCTGGAAGAGCAGAGTGGGCCAAGCTGCAAAGGAGCTCAATGCCCTGTCTACCCAGTACAGCCTGCTTTTATTGGGTTGTGCTGATTCTACCCCTTTTCCCCTGGGTGGATGTTGGGTTGATTGATGCCTTGATTGACAGTTGAATCTGACAAAGTTTCTTTTCTACCATCCTTGTGTAAGTTCCCCCAAACTTGGAAAATGCAGAGGGAGGGTGTAAACCCTGATGCTATAATACTAATCTCATAATAAAAAGCAACAAGTTAACTTTAGGTCAGTCCCTCTAGCTATTGCACATGCCAGAGATAGGATACTTTCCCCTTAGGGTCTTGAATTACCCTTGTGGTCATGTAGCTTCCTCCCTTTAACTGCAAGATGGCCCAGTTTTCCGCTCACAGGAAGATTATAGGTGGGGCAGAGTTGTCCTAACCCTTCCCCATGCCTTATCTCCAACCTAACAACAACACAATAAGAAAACCCGCAAATAGCAGGGGGAGGGGAGCAGTATGTTGGGGGATCACAGGAAGCAACGCTGACAAAATAAAATAACCATATTACAAGTGTGTGAAGTAACCTAATTGAAGGAGTACAGGAAAAGGAGCACACTTGGGAGTACAGACCCAAGTGAGCCCTGTGTTCATGCATAAACGCACAGATGGTGTGACTCTACTTTGTGTACAACCAGTGAAACAATAGCTGTACTCCATTTGTGTTCAATGAATCAATAAGTAAATAAAAAAAATTAAAAAATTAAAAAAAATAAAGTTAATAATCAGTAAAAAAAAAAAAAAATGCAGAGTTCCAAATTTTAAAGGACTTGAATGTAAGACCTACACATTTTTGGTAAAATTGATCCCCATGTGAGTATAGATTGCCAATTCTGAAAACCAATACATGTGTTTGAAGCTAAATTTCTTATTGGAGTGGGTGTTTTCATACAAATACTTAGGTATGGGTCGATTAATTCCTGTGGTACTAGATTAAATCATGTGGTGCAGCAAACAGCAGGATTGCATGCTTAACCTAATAAAGATAAATGTGGCTATGAATGTTGTGGTACTAGATTAGATCATGCAGTGCTGCATGCATGCTTAATACAGATACATATGGATACAAATGGGAATATGTAGATATATTTATAGACATGTTTGTATGTGTAAATCACAGATGTAGCAGCTTTTATTGCCAGTTGAGAGTTGGGAATCAATGAAAGTCTCAAAAAATGAGGAGACTTGATGTCCAGATATTTTGTTTCTAACTGTTTCAGTAACAGAAATTATACACTGCTTTTTGAAAAAAAAAAGAATATTAGGCTTGGGCAGGGAATAAACACAATTACCCTGTAGTGACAGAAAGTAAGAATATGTTAAACCAAACACAACTTACCAGGCCAAAAAAAAAGTAGAGAAAAACAAAGTTGAAATCAATTATGTGGATATTTCAACATCAAATAGGAGCCAACTGAAAGATCTTCCAAGGGCTAGCACAGGAAAAAAAATTGAGCAAAACAATAAACCAATTTATGAAAGATGTAAATACCCAAGAGTGTACACTTAAATAACAGTGATCATTACATAATAAACAGAAAAGAATTAACAATTAGTGAATACTAAAAGAATTCCAAATAATTTTTATAGATAACTTGTCCATAAGGAGGTGGAACATGAATCCTCAATTCTTAATTATGTGCTACACACAGTGACTTCCTTTCAAAAAGTGCAATGAAGAAAGAGGAATAAAGAGTAGTTATACAATGGATGAATCTGATAAAAAGCCTCATTTAGGGAATCAAATTATTGTCAGTGATGATTAAGCATGTCAATATTCCTTAGTATGATGGGATGAGAAAGGCATTTTCCCTCTGTGGACTATGTTCTTAAAATCAATAACACAGTGTAATCAGAAAATTTCTAAATGAGGAATGTTATAGCCATTAAAAACACAAGTCTGAAAAAGTCACATTTAAAAGATACCAGTAGACAGGATACCTAAAAGTGATCTAGCATCAAGGATGGGATCCCAGAACAGAAAGTGAACACTAAGAGAAAGAAAGATGTATTAGTCAGGGCTCTCCTAAAGGAAGAGAATCAACAGAAGTATGATCATAAAAGGGGGATTTATTACAAGACCAGAAACTAGATAGTCCACAATGGCCCTCTGCAACTGGAGAGCTGGAAGAACAAGCAGCTGTGCAGTCTAAGACATGGAAACCCCAGAACAAGAAAGATCAACAGTGTTACCCTAGCCTGAGACTATGACTTCTGGAAACTACCTGAGAATCACTGGCAGAGTCCACTTTGAAAGAGTGAAGAAGCAAGAGTCCAATATGCTCAGACAATTGAAGCAGTAATCAAGAACCAGTTCAAGAAGAGCCTAGCTTGCATCAGCATCTTCTTCCTTGTTCTTCCAACTTTTACTCCATGCTATTGGGTGGTGCCACACAGGCTTAGGGAGTGCTCCACTTCAGTACACTATGCCACATTCCAATCAGTCCTAGATGCTCCTTAATTGGCACACCCAGAAGCCTCTTAATCATTGGCATCTCTTAATCCAATCAAGTTGACAAATTCAAATTAACCATTACAAAAGACAATATGAAGGAGGTGTGGATGTTAGTGAATGGTATCTATAATCCTGCATTGTTAACGATGACAAATGTGTCATATCAAAGTTAACCATAACACATTAACCAACAATAAGGGGAACTGTGGAGGTGGGGGATATGGAACTCTCTGTATACCTTTGCAATTGTTCTGATAAATCTAAAATAGCTTAAACATTTTAAAACAATTTGTGGTATTTTTGATCTTCATTTCTAATATGAATTAATAAGAACATTGGCAATATTGTCAATGCCCTGAATGTACCTCCTTAATATTTCCTTACCCACTGAAGGTAACTTATTTTGAATTATCTTTATTGTACTCTTATTTTCATTATGATTTTCTCCATAAATTTTAAGTGACATGCAAATTAGGTTTATTATCTTCACATTTATTTATTTTATGCTTTGTACTGGGGATTACCGAGTGGCATATTACCACTGAGCTACATCCCAGTATTTGCCCTTATCATTTCTGAGATAGGATCTCTGTAAGTTTACAAGGCTACCTGTGAACTCGTGCTCCTCCTGCCTTAGCCTCCTGAGTCATTGGGTTACATATGCCACCATGCCAGTCGATGCTCACATTTAGAGGCTTCTACATTAATCCATAGTCCTACTCTAACAGTAACCAACAGACAAATCCATATTATGGGACAATCTACATGAAACCTCTTTCAAGTTCTTTTCAAAAGACTTAAGGTTATGAAAAATAAGTGAGAACTGAGAAAATGTCTAAGATTGGACAGAATATGGTTAGTAAACTATTATGGTGCCAAATTATCTCCACCTGTTGTTTATCACAACATTGTATTTTAATCCCCTCTCTGTGTAGTCAGGAGATATTATTTTAAAATAATACAATATTGAAAAGTATAGGGATATCAAATAGATGAATATCTTACATATGATTGTCATTCTATCTTTCTGGAAAACTGCTGTACTTTAATAACTGTGGTAAAGATTTCTCCATGTGGTAGAAAAACACAGGGCAAGAAACTGAATGTAGACTCTGGTCAACAGCCAGCAAGGAACTGAGGCCCTTGCCTAACAGCTTGAACTATGGTTTGCAATATAATATTTGCAATTAGACCAGCCTGCCTTTCAAAGACACTATGTTGATTCATAAGTGTTGTGAGAATCTTAACAAAATAGTTCTAATCCCTCCTCCATACTTTATAATATTGCTGTCATTACTTTCATATAAATAAGCATGCATGTACATATATATATTATGCAGGATAAGGAATGGTGTTTTATAATTTAAAAAGGGTCAGATCCCCAAGATGATGTAAAAGTTCTTATCATGTATAAATTTCACAGTGAGTCAGATTACTTTAAGCAGAAACCAATGTAACCACATGAAGAAATAGATAAATATAATAGAGACTTCAATAATATCTATCAGAATTGGGCAGAGCCAGTACTTTGAAAATCTGTAAGGAAACAAACAATAGAACCAGCAATCAACTGGATATAATTATCTATTGACTACCTCCTCTAACAAGCTCAGAATACACATTCTTCTTCAGTCCTAAGACACACTACATTCTTGGTCATAAAACAAGTTTCAATAAAATTAGATAATAATTATCATACATTATCTGCCATCAGACCACAATGGAATTAATCTAGAAATGAAACACTTAGGTCAAAAAGTATTAAGAGATGGCTAAAAATATTTTGGAATAAATGAATTGAAAACCTATCTTACCAAATTTGTGAGAGGTGCTGGGTGTGGTGGTACATGCTTGTAATCTCAGTGGCTCCAGAGGATTGTGAGTTGAAAGCCAGCCTCAGCAAACAAACAAACAAACAAAAAATCAGGCACTAAACAACTCAGTGAGACCCTGTCTCTAAATAAAATACAAAATAGGGAAATAGGGCTGGGGATGTGGCTCTGTGGTCATGTGCTCCTGAATTCAATCACTAGTCCCCCCCCAAAAAAAATTTGTGAGAGTTAATGACAGCAAAGCTTATGGAGTGATTTACAAAATTGAATGTTTATGTTAGGGAAGGAGAAACATCTCAAATCAAAATGTTTTAAGTACAGGAAACTGAAAAGACCACAATTTTATCCCAATTAAGCAGAAGAAAAGATGCAATGCTATAAATACAGTAAAGATAAAAGATAAAGCCATTAGATTTATCATAAAAATATTGATAGCTTAGTTTCCAGTGTACAGAAATATCGAAAGTTAACACAATACCCCAAGTAGTACCCTTTCTTACAGGTATGCAGAGATGACTTTAAAATGAAGAGATACTAATTTTCACAAATGATCAATCAAAGGCAAAATAGCATGGATAATTTCATCTATTTACTAAGGTGACAGCAGTTTTCTTTCTAAAGTTTAGATTTCTGTTAAGTTTTATGAATTCACATTGGGCAGAAATATGAGAATATGAAAAGTATTCTATGCTGTTCTGCTGTGATCCACCCATGTGGTGGACAGAACAACCAAAGATTATACTTTATGTTGAATTTTAAAAATGAATTTATAAATCTTTCAAATACCTCATATATATTGTTTTCTCTCTTCCAATGAACTTCAACTTTCAATCTGAAAGTGATTTGAACTTGAATATCAGTATGTTTTCTCTCCCTACTGTTCTTGGGAAAGGATGTGAACCCTGACTTCCACCTCAGCCTCTTCTCTGGCCTCATCATTCTCAAAACATTGTGAAATGTTTTGATGGACCATGTTGATTCTCACCTTACTTACACCTCTTCTTCCCTTTATGATAGTTTTGCCTTTCTACCCCAAGAAAACTCTTCTAAGAGTTAGCTCCATTAATATGGCCCCCTTGACATAGTTCCTGTTCTTCACTTGCTCCCATATATAATCAACTTTAGTATGTTTCTCCAATTCTATCTCAAATCCTGGTCACAGCCTTGACATGGTTTTCACTGTCTGCATTTGGATGAACTTGCCTGAAACTATTTTTTGGCACCTGGTAGATCACTTGCACCAACACCTGAGGAATGAGTGGCAACAGGAAAGGTGGAACTCACAACCTTGCAGCCTCTTTATTATAAGAAATATTTCACCACCATTAGTCTTCATGCCACAGAGGATGATGTGAATCCATGACTATCAAAATGTGCCTCGAGGCAATCAGAATCAGAATGTCAGGGTATTTGTGAATTCACTTATGATCTAATTTCATTATAGCTTTAATTTTATGTGAATAAAACTTATACCTTTAGGATTCTAGGAAGGTATTGTCAACAACTATAGAATAAGGCTATTATGCATATAATAGTTTAACTGATAGACATTATGCTTTATTTAGCTTCGTCTTAAATCTTTAATTCACTGGATTTCAGAGGATCCCCCCATGAAGACTTCTACAGACACAGCACTGATCAATTTGGACCTTCCTTCACTTTACAAATACAAGTTCACTTTGTCTTTTTTTGTAAATTTCATGCACATTGTTCCTTTTTCACTTTAATATCATCTCCTAGAATCAGATGGCCAGAAATATATTAATCACAGGAGGAAGGGGTCTGCATGCTGTAGGAACATAAATAGGGACTGAATCTTCTTTTCTACATTTAAAAACAAACAATAGTCAAAGCATATAAAATATTGGTTTTTCAAGACCTCAAACAAATACTGAAGGACAGGGAAACCTAAAGAGTAAAACAAAAAAATGGCGTGTGCACTACTATTGCCCCAACTCACTACTTCAGGAGTATTTCCAGGCTGTGATACAAGAAGGATATTGACGGATTTCTTCAGTTAAGAAGATGCATGCTGACGGTCTGGAGAACAAAATTTCCTCAAGCCATTATCCAAATCCAGTGGTAAGAATGGGAGATAATAATTATGCCATCTTTCTTGTAGATGGTGTTGTCACATGCCATCATTTCTCCACCGTGTCGTGGATCACAGTACTACAAGAGCAGCACAGAATAACAAGGCAAAGACATAAGACGTCATTTGAATAAAGTTGGTCTTTAACTTTTCATCTAATTCTTGACTGCAAAAAGGCAGATGTCAATAGAATTTACATGACATGGGCATCTGGCATCAAGGGCAAAGATGAAAAATGCCCATTAAAGGTACAGAAAATTATCTATATAAATAGTGTGAACCACATATCCTGGAAACAAAATGACATTTCTAACATTTCTGTTATGTGTGTCTGATAAAATTACTACATTGTGATTTGATTTAAATGAAGTTTTCCATTTATAAGGAAAAGCACAGCTATCATTAGTTATTAAAAGAAAAAAAATCTTTTCTATTTCTTTCCTCAGAAATCCCCATTTTACTTTAAGTTTTGGAAGCATCTTATCTCTTCCCTTCACTGCATGTATACCACAGTCTATTTTCCATGAAGGGTTATATAAAGAGTTGATTTATATGCAGTGAAATTAAGATTAATGGTGCCAATGTATAGTATTATTATAATACAATAGATTGAAAGTGAGGGGTCCCTCTTTTTCTTTTTTTCAACCATGATCTGGTCTTGAAGTTCTATGTATTTTTTATTGCAAGAGGCATCCCTGATTGAAACCTTACCTGGCCAAACAAATCCCCCTCTATTAAGTTGGTGTGAGTTAAGTTTATGCTCTATTTGTTGCTAATATCTCATAAATCTTGAGGAAATGCTCCTCATAATACTTTTAGATCATCAAATTGACTATTTTATTACTTGCATAGTACTTTGCATAGTACATATTACTTGCATAGTACTTTGTACTATTTAGTACAAAGGTACTAAATCTCAGATCTGCCTATGGGAATTTTCCTTCACTAGAGAATGTGTTCCTCTCAACAAGTCATGTTGGCAATCATTTCCCTACACAGCAAGCTTTAAGCAAATTCTAGTCTGCTGAATCTTGTTTGCCCTCTTCTTTATTTGGTACCTCCTGGTGTTGTCATGTAAGGAAACTTCTTATCAATCCAGATTGAGGAATCCTATCTTCTCTAGTAAGGACACACAGCATCTATTTACAGGGGACTGTCAATAATTCAGCATAACCAAATGGACATGAACAGACCTGCTACGTAATAGAAATGTGTGTTAATTATTATCTAAGTAAGCACACATGATATTTTATAAAAGTCACAAGAACAAAATGAATGTCACTTCTTATTGCACTGAAAACAATTTTAGTACTTGTTCAAAGACTAAGAAAATTATATGAACTTATTCTTATTATGGGTGTGTGTGGATAGATGGATAGATGGATGGATGGATGGGTAGGTAGGTAGGTAGATAGACAGATAATGCAGGTATTTACAAAATTGAAATGGAAAAAATTTCAGACTTAAGTCAATGCCTCTTACTTTTGGGTAAAGGAAAATCAAACAATCTAATGCCTTAAGTCAATGCCTCTTACTTTTGGGTAAAGGAAAATCAAACAATCTAATGAATTCACACTTGTAAGTTTATGCAGTCAGAAAGGGAGTTTCAGTGTTGTTTTTTAGTCAGTTTTTTAGTAATACAGGAGAGTGGAATCCCTTCTGATAAAATTATACAAGGATGGAATATATCTTATGCTCATTATGAACCCATTATTGTGGGTATGATGGTGGGGTTTATTGGGTATTTTCATATGTGTATGTAGGAAAGTTACTCATTCCACTATTATTCCCATCCCCTCTCCTTTCCCTTCATTCACCATTGTCTAATCTACTGAACTTTTCTTCTTCCCCTCTCATACTTTGCTGTGGTATAGCTTCCAAATATCAGCAAAAACCTTTGACCTTTGGTGTTTTGGGATTGGAAGTTTCAATATTATTTCCATCAAAATTAATGTCTTTGTGAATTAAATAAAATTAAATGAAATAAAGCCATGAAATGAAAACTATTCACAGCTTTGTGTGTGTGCATGTGTGTGTGTGTGTGTGTGTGTATGTGTATGCATTCATGCATGCATGCATGCACTAGGTGTGCTAGGCAAGGGTTCTATCACTGAGTTACATCCCCAGCTCCCTCACAGACCTTTTTAAGCATAAAATTCTGTGTATATTTTGACATGTAATTCCTAAAAACATCCCTGTTCTTTCTTTTTTCAATCATAAAACTTTCTCAGAAACACTAAAATAGATGTGTAGCATTTGCCTTTCCTAATAAATGGTGATTTTCTCATCTGATAAACAGTGATGCTTAAAAAGATAAGAATGATTGAAATGAATCTCGGGAAAAATACATTACATTTTTAAACAAAGAAATGAAATAGTATTTTACAATACAAAAACACAAATTTGGATTTAGATGTCATAGGACCAGTAACAAAATATATATAAAAATATAAATATTCACAGCTAACATAAAAAATTATAAGACAAGAAGCAGAAATGTGTCTTAGTAAGCAGGCACAATGATTCTTGAACAAAGTCATTGCTTACACAGATGCTCTGAATTCCACATTTAGCCCCATAGGGAGGGCAGGGAGCAGGTACATTTGCCTGTATAGACCCCACATGCAGGCTGAACTCCCACCTATCATGAGTGGTCTTGAGAAATGACCACTGTGTCCTCTTGGTTTGTGCAGTCACCCAGAAATGCCTCCCCAAGTTCCTCCAAACGTAAAGCACAAGATGACTGAAGTTCACTATTTTTTTTTCTGTTCTTTTCTCAGCATAAAATATGGGCATGCATTCACTTTATACTGTTCTTTTTTTGGTAACATGCTTAAACACAGTAACATTCAAGCTGAACAACTGTATTTATCTTCTGTATTAGATCAGAGATAGTTATTAGTGTTCTACCAGAATTCATGTTTTAAAAGTTGTAGTTAATTCTTACAAACTTATGCTCCTCTGAATGCATTTGGGACATAGATTTCAGTTGTTTATACTAGAAGCCTGGTTTAATCATCCACAAGTTTCCAGTTCTCTGCCTAGTCCCAGATGCCCAGTTTATGCCCTCAATGGCATAAACTAGGATATCTATCTTATACAACTGCCCCTTGGAGGCCTCACCTTATAGGAAAGCTAGATACAACACTGGACTAGCCTCAGTGGCTCCCAGTCCCCATGAAGACAATGAAAATGTCATGCGGAGACTACCTCTCACTCAATGTGCCTGCATGGAATGTGAGTTTGCAGGCTAGAAACCAATTATGGCTTTCCTCGAGTAACCTGCTTGGTAATACCCTCAAAGGTGCAGCCCACTGGAACTTCATTATGTGTGTCTCTTTTTTCCTAACCTTCCTACCTCACTCAAGTGCTTGTGTTTATCCAGGATGGATCCTTTCTTTTTATTGACCCAGTGGAGTGAGCTGCCCTCTTATCTGGAATCTTAGAGTAATACACTACAGTTCTTAATTCATGTGTTTCTTGAGTCTCCTCCATTGTCTCACTTGACCAGCAGAGCTTGTCCTAACTTCTTTTTCCTTTAGACCTCTGAGAGGCTATCCTATAGAAAGAGACATAGACAAAGGTCAGATAAAAGCCCAAAGGGTTGTCAGCTATGCACACAAGTTTCCTATAAGAGAGAATGTTATCAGAAGTTAGGCAATGAGTGATGACGCCACCCACAAAGATAAAGAAATTCCCTTATGAAAGACAAAATATCCTATAATCCTGTAAAGAATGTTATAAAATTTATCATCACTGTGCATAGGGAGACAAAGAACAAAAGTACCCAAACTATAACGTATATGGAGAGGTTTTTTATACAATACTGTTCCAAAACATAGAAAGACAGAAAGGGAAACCAGTTATTTGAAGGTGTATACTGGGGTGATGCCTTCCTAGAGATTTATAAAAAAGCCTTATCTTCAGAAATTCTGCCCTAATATTAGAAATATAAGGAATGCTCCTGTAAGCTGAATTCTAAAGTGAACTCTTCAATCCAGAAGGACTCATTCTTTCTCTTCATCTCCATAATCATGAAGATGAAGATCATGTATCACTTTACTACCAGTCACATTCTGGTTTTCTCTGTCCACTTTTTGCTCAAAATAACTCACTCCCCAGGTGTTTGAGGAATGTATGAGTTAAGGTATAACCTGATGAATATACTTTGTGGGACTTGTCCCCTGGAGGGAGGTCTACATGGCATTCTGTCACAAGACAGAGGCACCAGCCAGGATCCTTGGGGACTAGGGCTCCATTCCCATCCTGTATTCTGTGAACAGGATGTTCTCCTGTGGTCTGTCAGACAGTTCTTCTGTGGCCTGTGAAATGCCCCTTCTTTGTGTTAAGTGAAAGATGTTCCTCTGTGATTGGTAGAACTAGGGCAATGAAAATTTACTGTATAGTCTGCTGAATAGGCTGGTAGTTACCAGCTTATGCAGGACTTAACCTTTGAGATGTACGGCTCGCTTAACTGCAAGCATACAAACAATAGTGTTATATGCAGAAAAGACAGAAGCAGCTCCCTTGTGACAAGTGCTCCATCTCCCCTGAATAAAGCTCTTCTTCTCAGATCTTTGCACAGAGCCTGAGTCCTTTTCCCATCATGTTGCTGGAGTTGATGCTAACCCTTACTGCAACCTGGTCCTGCCTCCTGGTTGCAGCTGCATGCAACAATACTCAATGATGATAAAAAGTCACATAATTTAAAATTTAGAATTTTGACTGCTCAATTAAATAGCAAATTCTATTCTGATCATCCATTGGATTCTAACTTCTATTCAAGATAGTGTATGGAGGCAGTGTGTTGAGCTCTTGACTCATGTGGTTGGACCTTGAGATGTTTGCAATGGCATCTGATAATTCTGATGATCATGTCCTCTATGAACCTTAAGAACTTGGGAATTACAGATGCTCTTGCCATTTTGACATGGTTCACTTCCTGTTCACATCACTTAGGTCTCCTTCATAGCTTACCACTGTCTTTTTTCTGAGGAAGTTGGTGAGGGTTATGGAGAGGGTTATGGAGAGTACTATGGATATCATAGTATACATAACTTATATAACTCCACTGCATAACAATGTTCCAGTGAACAATGGACCCTGTACACGACAGTGGTCCCAGAAGATTCCCATGGCTTACTGATGTCATAGACGTCAATATTGTGATACAAAGCATTATTCATATGTTTATGGTGATGTTGATGTGAACAATCATACCATGTTTCCAAACGTATGAAAGTATAGCACCATTAGATACAGTATATTATATCAATATTGACATATTGATATAGACTTTTCCTGTTAATTTTGTGTGCTTGGTCCTGAAGATTTAACCCAGGGGTACTCTACCAGTGAGCTACATTCCCAGCCCTTTTTATTCATTTTGGTACAAGATCTCAAAAAGTTGCTGAGAGTCTAAGTGACCGAGGCTGAACTCAAATTTGTAATCCTCCTACCTCTGCTTCCAAGTCACTAGGACTAAAGACCTGAAGTCACTGTGCCTGGCTTACATATTTCCTATACTCTTATAGTTTTTTATTACTGTAAAATAAATACCTGAGATATCCAACTTGCAGAGAGGAGGTATTCTGACTCACTGTCAAAGGTCTCAGTTCGCATCTGATTGATCCTATTCCCTGGAGCCTGTGGTGGCACAGTACGGTAAAAGGAGGTGATGGTGCAAAGCCATTTGCCTCATGGCTTGAGCATGGAAAAGAGAAAGAGGAAGAGGCTGAGGTCCTATGATTCTGTTCAAAGGTACACCTCCAAGGATCTAAAACATCCCTAACGATCTTACCTCTTATCTTTTCACCAACCCCCAGGAGTGTCATGGGTCAGGAACTAGGCCTTTAGCACACAGACCTTTGGTAGACATTCTAGATCCAAACCATAACATGCATTTTAAATTAATTATGCATAGGGTAAAGTTTTACCACAGCAATTTTGTATTTTAGTTCTGTTGCAGTTTCTTCTTATTCTCTTAGGAGTAGTAAAGTGACTTATTCTGACAATGTTTTGAATTCTTGTTTATTACTTTTGGCTTGCCTATTATATATTTTTGCTCTGTAGTTAGCATGAGGTTTACAAAAATACCTTTTGATTATAGAAAGATTTTTTTTGAAATGATAACAACTAAATATGATCAGAGAACAAAGGAAATACAAATTATACTTTCACTCCATTTGTCTTATTTTGAATTTTTGATGTTCAGTATCACATCTGTCTGAATTGTCAATCTCTTAACAAATTAACAATTATTTTCAATTATTTTGTATTTCTCTTCATATTAAAGATACAAATGATTTATGTGCTCTGTTTATAGTATTTGAGCATTCTAAGTTTGTATAATTACTGTTACTAGTGAGTTTCATATCTCCCAATGTTTTCTTCATGCTTACCAATGTCTCTTTACCGTTTCCTGTAGGACAGGTTGGGTGAAGATATATTCTCTCATGTTTTTATTTTCTGGGAATTGAATTCTATAATTTAAAGACAAAGTAACTGAAACAATAAAATAAGATCCAAGTACATATTCTTTACAAGAAACTCAATTCACCTCTACAGACATGCATAGACTAGAAACTAAGGGTAGAATAAGATGTTACAGGAAAATGGAATCTAAGAAGCATGAGTATCCATAATTATGACTGATAATTTAGAATTTAAGCTAAAAGTGGTAAGAAAAGGAAGATCGCTATATAATGGTAAAGGGTTAGTTCAGCAAGAAAAAAATTCTAAATAAATATGGGCCCAATATCAGAGCACTGGAATATATAAAACAAATATTAAAGGGAGAGATAGATTGCAATATATTAGTAGGGCATGTAACACCCCACTTTCAGCAATGGACAGATCATCCAGAGGCAAAGGAAAAGCAGAGTAAAATTGCATCCTAGACCAGATGGACCTAATATCTAAAGAACATTTGTCCCAATAGCTGCAGAATATTCTATTGTATGCTTTATCATTATTTTTTGTTTTTGTTTTTGTGGTGCTGGGGATTGAACCCAGGGCCTTGTGCATGCAAGGCACACACTCTACCAACGGAGCTATATCCACAGCCCTATTATTTCTGTGTGTACTCCTTGCATTTTTAAAATAAAAAAGTTTACTGTAAATCAGTATGTTATGTTTCACCAGCAGCAGCCTCATGCAGCTCAGGTTTACTGCATCTCTTCTTTACCTCATTTTCTCTTGTGCTTCATTTAATCTCCTGCTTTTTTGTTCATGCCATGGCTCCTAAGCATACAAAATCCACTGCTAATGCCCCAGAAAGAGGCCATGTCAAGTGACTGACCTCAAAAAACTTTTAAAGTGATTAAGAACTATGAAGGAAAAAAAAATCACAGGAATGTCCCACCCCACCATGGCTATGCTCTTGGAGGACAAGAACACAGTGATGGAAGTTCTTAAAGGGTCTGACACATTGAAGTCAAGGAGACTAAAATTTGAGAAGGGCTTAAGAAATGGGAAAATATCTAATGACTTGGATCAAAGACCAGACACAAACATATCCCTCTCAGCACCATGGTAATCAAGGTCAAATCAAAAATGCTGTCTGTGATGCTAGAAGAAAAGGTTGGACATAACTGTGATTTGGAATTTGCTGTTAGTTCTGGATGATTTAAATTACTCAAGAATCATTACTCATTATATAACATAAGAAAGAGTAACAAATGTTCAAGTGGTGAGGTAAAGGCAAATGAAGAATTTTTTAAAACATGTAGATAATCTGTGGAGGAAAATTACTTGCCAAAGCAAATTTTTAGTATGGATAATCCCTCTCTAATCTGGAAACAGAGGCTCAGAAAAATTTTTTTCATCCTCAAGGAAGCTAAGTCAGTGCTAAGTTTTGAGACTCTGAAGGACAGGATAACAGTATGATTTGGGGCCAATGTTGCAGGCTACAAGCTAAAATTCTCTAAAACCTATGGTGAGAATTACAGGGCATTCAGGCTTCTCAATAAGCACACAGTGCCAGTGCATTATAGGAGCAATCAGAGGTCATGAAAGACCCAGTACCTCTTGCAAGATGCTCTCCTGATTTGCTACATCAGTGAAATGGAGAAGCACTGTTTTGGAGAACAAGACACTTCAATGTTTTGCTCATGTAGATAATGCTCTTGTTTATCCTCATCCAGCTTTAATCTCTATCCCTTTGCCAAGGTGGTGTTTCTTCCTCCAAACACCATTCTTTGATACAACCAATGAATCAAGAAGTTTAACAGCTCTTAAAAACTACCATCTGAGGATAATCTTTGCCCAGGCTGTTGCTGCAGCTGAGGAAGACTGAGCAGACGTTGCTGCAATTCTGGAAAAATTACACCTCTATGATTACACCAAGAACCTTGCCTTGACTTGGAGTGATTTCACCAAGAAATATATGAATAGAATCTGGAAAAAGACACAAAAGAATTTCATTTATGATTCAAAGGATTTGTTAAAGATGAAGAGGTTCCAAAAAATAGTTATAATTATGACGCAAAACAAATTTAACTTGGGTGTAGTAAGAATGATATTGAGAAGCTCCTATGAGTTTTTCCTCAAAGAACAGGAATAAGGAGGTGCTGTTGGAATAGGAACTCAGCTAAAAAGACAGAAGAAAATTGCATGAGGAAATAAAGAACCGTGGAGGTTTAGCAGTTCTTAACAAGCTCCTTAAAATGCATGAAAACATGGGCCCCCCAAAAAAACAAAAAAAATCATTTATAGAGGGACTATTCCTGGTATCATTTGCTTACAAGCATATCTAAGATGAAATAATGAAACCAAGGAAACTACCATGCAATGCCAGGCACTGGGATCCTTTGAAATGGATGACAATGGAAAACAATCTAGTCAGGCAAGTGAGTACGCAGGCAAGGCTTTTATTGGGGTTTCCGTTTAGGAAGAGACACAAAACTCTGACAAGAAGACATTCCTGAATCAAAGAAGAGAGTTCATTTTACTGGTTATTTGCTGGGTGGGAATGTTAACTGGCACTCAACTTGAGCATTTTGCCTTGTGCTGAAGATAAGTTACTGCAACGTTCAAGAGAATGCATACAGGGCACCCTGACTTCACTGATGCAAAGTGACTCTGGTTGAGGGTGGCACAAAGTCTCCTAGTGTCTACTGTTATGCCATGAGCCAAAATCCAGAAGGACATTTCCCCTTTTCCTTATGCTGGTACATGTTTCATTCTCCACTTTAGCAATTTATGTTCCTTATTCTTAAGGAGAAAAGCAGCAGTGGTCCCATGTTCCATAGCTTCTACCTGCTGATATCAGGAGCTTGTCATAAAAATCTCACCACCTGATCTAAAGGGGGCAATCCAAACTTCTGTCCTGGGAGGAGTCTACACCCCTGAAAACCATAAACAGGGGTCCCTGCAAGGTACCATCACCACATGGCCTATCTTGTCAGTGGATAAAGCTTTTGAACAGATACTTGAGGTCCTCCAAGAGGTTATCAAGTATATTTCTATAAATCTGAAGAATCCTGTGGAAGATCAGGCCAAAAAGTTTTATCCTTGTTAAGTGGAGCCAACTGGGGTACTCCTGTCACTTCATAGCAGTTGGAGGGGGTTGTATAATTTGATGGGGTCCTTTTCTCTTGGGCTACGGTGGGTCTTCTGATGATCCCTCCCTCCACAGTTTAAGCATAACCCTGTCTCCTGGCTATATTTTTGGAAGGACAACAGGGCTGTGTTGGGTCACAGAGAAGTTTGCTTTCTTAGTCTAGGAGTGCCTGCTGGGTTTTGCCCAAGTTGTAAGGTATGGTTTGTATCTGTCAAACTAAAAGGTGGTAGTCAGGAAGTGCTGACCATAGAGCATCTCCAAAGGGCTTAATTTTTTATTGCTCCTTGTGGCAGCGTGAATAAATCAAAGGGTAATGGGAAACAGCTTCATCGGGGGTCAAGGTTCTCTTGACATAGCTTAGCCAGGATTTGTTTAAAGATATGATAAGCTTTTTCTACTTTTCCACAGGACTGGGGATAATATATTATCCCCAGTGATTTATAGTTAATTTCAAGAACTACAGAGATTTGATACTATCTTTGCAACAAAGGTAGGGCCATTATCAATAGGTGGGGGTGCTTTGGAAGTCTAAATTACAGAATAATTTCTTTTGAAAAACTTTTACATATTCTTATGGTCTTCTGTTCCCTTGTGGGGGAAGGCTTCTATCTATTCTATGAAAGTGTCTAAACACCAGCAAAATATTTACATACACTTTGAAGGCATCTGGGCAAAGTCTAATGGCCAGTTTCCACCAGGAGAATCACTCCAAGACTGAACAGTCTCTAAAAGTGGGAGCATCCTGTTTAACAATTTACAAAGTACCTTTCTGGTAAGAATAGCCCTAATCAGGTCTCAGAGAGTGTGAGAGTGTCCATTTCATAATAGGTGACTTCATGTAGATGTTTAGTAAGTTTCCATTGATCAGCCCTGAGAATCACAATCTCTTGTCCATCTCTGAGCCATCCTGACTCAATAGAGTATCCCCACTGACCTCATTTTTATATTTGCAGAAGAATATTTGTGCATTTTGATTAGACAGAAGAATCTGGAACTAAGGCTAGAAATTTTTCTGTGGAATCCTATTGGGGCTTGGGGTTTGACTATAAGCTTTGCAATTTCACATGGTGGGGTGTCAAACCTCCAAATGTCAAAAGGTTAATTTAGAGGCCTCATTAACCAGCAAAGCAGTTGCAGCCACTGCTCTTAAACTTGCTCATTGGACCTAACTGTCTGGAGAAGTAGGCTGCCAGTCTTGAGATAAATCCCAGTTTGGGGGCTAGAACCTCCAAGAAAAACCCAGCCCTTCATATACATAGAGAATTAAAGGTTTTTCTAGGTCAGGGAGCCCCAACGTGTGAGCACAATCCAGGTCTATCTTTAATTGATCATATGCCCTCTGACATTCTTCAGTCTCATAGACAGGCTCTTTCCTCTCCCATTCAGGCCTCATATAAGGGTTTTGCTTATAGCCTAGGAAGTGAATTGCCTGTGTTTGGCTTCTGGTTAATGAGACATTTACTTCCAATTTTGTCCCTTCCTGACACAGGGATAGGACATCCTGGGAAATAAAGGAATGGGAGATAGTTTGAGAGCAATATTGTAAACAAAAGGGAAAGTGAAGTGTCTTACCTAAGGCCTAGCTTGTACTCCTGAAACCAAAGACTCCTGGCTTGATAAAGGCCCAATATGTTGGATCAGGGCATAACAGGCAGTGCCAGTATCTACAAGCTTCCCTACCTGCATGTCTAAGGTGACCCAGTGTTCCTCCAATGTGACATTGATCTGGGTTCCTGGAGCTGTGCTCAAGCCCCATCAGTTCATGGCAGAGTCATCTTTCAATGGTCCCAAGAGGGGCCTCTATGTGGGTTTCAACTTTCTTACCCTGCTCCTTGACAATCAGGGCATTTATTGCCTGCTGCTTCCCTTACAGCCTTAAGCATAGATTGGGCCCCAGGGCTGTTGGTGATCTCCAAACCTCTGGGAAGGCTCTTTGCTAAGGTCACCTCCATGGAGCAGGCATACTGGGGCACAAAAAGCCTCCTTTTTTTTCTTTGTGCCAATCATCTATCCTAGTTTGCTTCCTCTGCCTTTTCTCTATTTAGCACTTTAAAGGAGTTTGGTGTCCCTGCTCTAAAGTTTGCAATTTTGATGTCCAGAGCTGATTGGGTAATGAAATTCATGGTCATTAGGGTCTATTCCCTCTCCTGAGGTAGTATCTATATTAGTATATTTTCTGTAAGTTTCTGTCAGCCTGTTTCTGTGTAGGAACTGGACTTCGTTGTGATTTGAATGTTTGATTACGTATCTTTTCATGCCCTTGCTAAGCAGGTGATGAAGTGTCTCATTTACCCGCTACTGTGAATCCAAGGCTATAATCCCATTTGGGGTCCTTGTTGGAACTGAATCACTCCCTATCTTACAAACACTGCTGTGCAGCTAAGGGGATCACACATCCATCTGCCACTTCCCTTGCATTAGGAATCAGTGTAACTTTCTCAAGTGGAGTGCAGCAACAAGCTAGTACTCACCTCACATCTTGCCAGATAATGAAAAAAGAAAGCTTATCTTTAAAATTTCACCCTGGAGCTTTTTCTTGCATAATCCTAAATCTGTTATGGAAAGAGGGAAACACACTCCAGTAAAGGAAAGAGGGCATGCACACTAGTGAGACTTCCATCTCCATTAGGTAATTTTCTCTGAGGAGGGGAAAAAAAATCAGCTGGTTCTAATTTCATCTTAAAAGGAAGCCTCCTAAGAGGTCACAGCTGGCCTATCAGGGTGGAGTGGTGGAAAGTCTCTGGTGGGGCAGAAAGTCACTGTTGCCGTTCCGTAGATGGCAATGTCAGGGAAAGCATCAGGGACAGGAGAAGGGTCAGATGACTTTGAATTGGGTCTTGGACAGGGTGGGGCTTGCAGGAGTGAGTCGTCTGCTTCTTCTGATGGTGGGGTTCCAGTACTTTCAGTGTCACCCATTTTTTTAAATAGAAGGAAGAACAGATGATTTCTCTCCCCAGAAAAAGAAAAGAAGTGCAGGGAACTCAAACATCACATCTCTCCATGTACCAGAAGACTCAAGTCCTCTTTTCTATGTGGGCCTGGCAACTACTTTAGGAGAAACACTCCTGGTTTCTGATTTGTAGTTATCAGAGTGATCCAGCCCTGGTGAGAGCCTCTGGGACCCATTTTATTTATTAAACCCTATTCATGTCATGGGGACTGAAAAAGAGAAATCGAGAAAGAGGGGGAGAGAGAAAAAAAAAAAAAAAAAGAAAGAGAAGGAGGAAAATAGAAGCAACAAAATGGGGAAAGGAAAGTGAGCCCTACCTGCAGGACAAGGGAGGTCTGGAGAAGCCTTGCTGCAGGATAATGGAAAAAGTGGGCTGGAGAGACCTGGAGGCTCACCCCTCACCTTGACTATTTGGGAGAAAAGAAGATCCAGGTAGTCCCGATGTTCCTTATCCTGAGCCAGGGAGGTCCTGCCCGGTGTTTGTGTTGCAGTGTCCCGGGAAAGTCACCAGAATGATGGCAGATGCTCAGATCTTTTACCTGGATAACAGTGGAAGCAAGATTGAATCAGGCAAGTGAACATACAGGCACAATTGTAATTGGGGCTTACCATTTAGGAAGGGAGAGACAGCTCTGACAAGACGACATCAGGCTGGTTCCCTGAGCGGAAGAAGGGCGCTCATTTTATTGCTTACGTGCAGGATGGGAATGTTAATTGGCATTCAACTCAAGCATTATACCCTGTGCTAACAAAAAGTTACAGCAGCTGTTCAAGAGAACACGTACAGGGCACCCTGACCTCAATGATGCAAAGTGACATTAGTTGAGGGTGGCACACACCAAGTCTTCTAGAGTCTACTATCATGCCATGATCCAGAAGGACATTTTCCCTTTTCCTTATCCTGATCCCTCTCTCACCTGAAAAAAGCATGATTGATTAAGAATAGCCTCAGGCAGGCCCCTCAGAGGGTGTTCCAGAAGGATTGTTCTCATAGGAGATGGTAGTTCCATGAATGCTATTGTCCCTGAAGATCTTCCAGTGGGACAAGGTACAGAGGTGGAAGAGAGTGATATTGTTGATCTTGACACTATACGGCCTAGGACTTTTTCAACTAAATATACATATAGATATATGTGTATGTGTATATGTGTGCGTGTATATACACACACTTATAGAATAAAGGTATAAAGACAATATTTTGTACAGGTGTAAATGTGTTTTGTGCTTAAAAAGTGTTAATATAAAAATGTCAAAAAGTTAAAATTTTTTTTATTATTTTAAAGAATTCCATTAAGCTAAGATGAATTTGTCACTGAAGAAAAGAAAATGCTTTTTTAAAAATAAATGTAGTGTAGCCTAAATATACAGAGTGTGTAACGTCCACAGCAGTGCACGGCAGCAACACAGGCCACCACATTCATTCATCACACTCTGAGTGACTCACCCAGGGAAGCTCCCAGTTCTGCAAGCTCAGTCATGTGAAGTACCCTTTCGACTCTTGCCATTATCTTTTTACTGTATGTTTACTATACCATTAATATGTTTAGATGTGTTTAAAAAACAGGTATTTTCCATTTGTTTCAACTGCCTACAGTATTCAGTACAGTAAAGGAAGAATAGGTTTATTGCCTAGGAAAAACACGTTAGACCTTAATGCATCGGTATTATTCTGCTGTCCGTGATCAGAAAAAATACCTGAAATAATTAACTCATAAAGGGAATAGTTTCATTCTAGCTCATAGATTTAGAGGTTCCAGTCCATGACCAATTGCCCCTACTGCTTTGGGTGAGGCAGCAATTCATGGCAGGGGAAATGTGGAAGAGTGAAACTGCTTACTCCATGACTGTAAAACAAGTGAGGATGGGACTGGGATCACAAATCCCCTTTGAAGACACACCCCCAACAACCTCTCGCTAGGTTCCACCTACTGGGAGCACCTACCTGGGACTAAGCCTTCAACACATGGATCTTTGGGGGACATTTCAGATCTAAAATGTAGTACGGCCATACTATTTAAGTGTGTGTATGCATACTCTCTGATGTTCCTACAAACACAAAATTGCCTATGTACATAACTCAGACTGTATCCTCACTGTTACATAATGTATGCTCCTAATTGTGCTTATCAGTTGGCATCAATTGCATAGTACATCATTACTTTACATTGCAATGAAAGGATAAACCCTTTAACAAACTATGACACAAATATTTCTTATCATTTAGTATTATATCTTATTGTTGTTGAAAAAATCTATTTATATAAATGGAGAATAGGGAACACTTGCATGAATTTAGTAGTGATGCAAATTAGTATGTTCACTATAGAAAATGGTATGGAGATTCCTCAAACCCTAAAGAATAAATTACCATATGATTCATTATATGTATAGCTAAAGGAAATGAAATTGACATGTGGTTATTTGTCTTATATAATTCCCATGATTAGACAAGATGGAATACAAGCAAAATAAAATAACAAAGGTATTCCAAAGATATATCACATTCAGATAAAATTCTTCCAAATCACTGATCAATTAATCTTTTCCACAGTTTTCCTTACACTGTCATCATTTCTGCTAAGCAGAAATTTTGGCTGCACTCACATTTCTTGAGTGTATACCATGTGTCTGTCTGTGATGTGATCTATCCAAAGTACTGAGAACCTCTCTGCAAGTTCTGATAATGATGAAGGTACCAGAAGGTGATACTAGAAGGTGCCCAGCCCTAGTGAATGCATGCATATGTGAGGATGATCCTTCCTTCCCCTCTCTTCCTTTTCTTTCTTTCTCTTTCTCCCTTCTTTTCATTCTTCCCTCCTTTCCTTCCTTTTATCCCTCATTCCTTTCTTCATCACCTGCTCTCTCTTTAGGCAAAACTTGGTGAAGTATAACATTTATAGTATACATTATGAGAGAGTAGAAAATATAGACTAAAGTTGATGGGAAGAGGATATTTGTAATTCAGCTATAATTAGACCTTTAATTAAAATGAAATGAATGGAATAGCCATCTGTATTTCTTTTCTTTTTAAAATATTTTTAGATGTTGATAAACCTTTATTTTACTCATTTATTTATATGTGGTGCTGAGAACTGAACCCAGCGTCTCATATATGCTAGACAAGCACTCTATTACTGAGCCACAGCCCTAGCCGCAACCATCTGTGTTTCAAGATGTGGAATTCAAATGACACTTTCCTATCTCCCAGAGTAAATATGAGCTTGGAGAGATGAGACTGTTTCTCAAATCATGAATCCCTAAAATAAAAACACCTAAGTATCTGCCGTCCTGAACTTAGAAGTGAGAACTGTGGTCCAGTTCATCTATTTCTCTCACTTAAGGTATCCAGAAAACAGGAGTTAGTTCTTTCAAGACACAAATGTGTTGCAGATTATATGCACCATAATTATGGACTATAAAACCAAGGACCTTGACTTTTAAAAATTATTTTAGTCTTTTTTTCTACTGAACTGTCTCTACCTTCCCCCAATATTGTCTATCACTCATTTGCCTTCACTTTCACAAAAATCTGCTATGTAATAGATTCACTTCCAGGTCTGTTTGAGATGGGACTGGCCTAAGCTATTATTATTTTTTTTTATTCTTGGCAATGGTAGTTGGAATTGAACTCAGGGCCTCATGCATGCCAGGCCCTCAGTGTTCTGCCACTGAACTATATGCCCAGTCCTAAGCTGCCATCATTTAAAATTTTTGTTTCTACTATGCTTACCTGTAACCACAATGATGCCTACTCTGAGGATTTTGAGCTTGGAAATGAAGAATATAATTCCATAATGTGGTCAACAGAATACATGATTCCAGAGAATTTTCAATGGAATTCATAGAAAGTACTTAGTCATCACAAAGTTTTCCCAAAGGACTGATGGTCTTTGGAGAATGTAACAGACAATCTGTACCAAGAAAACACTGTTGAATGCAGGAATATGACTTTATTCTCCCTGTCACTGACATTTTTCAATCTTGGCTCCTAATGTTCAGAAGTAATTTCTTCCAAAGATCTTTTATATTCTATGGATATTCAGGTGATGTCTGAAAATGGAACTTCCTAGAGTACCTGACCCACAGACACCTGTCTTGGAAAAAGCCTGACACTCAGGCTGGTGACTGGGTGTAAAGGAGCATGACAAGGAACAAGGAAGAGGAGAGTCCCTGGAGCTTGATGGTGTCTTCATGTTGCAGCTATACCTGGGAATGGAATGATTGACAGGGAAGGTGCATTTCTGTTCTCTCCTTACATTTCTATTTCTCTCCTGAGCCCACTTTTTGTAAGTCCTTTTCCTGTTTTGGTACTAATTTAATGCTCTTTTAAAAATTTACATAATTTCATATTTATGGAAAGATGCACAGTTAGAAAAGAGTACTGTGCTCTGTTCAGCTTTTCATAATATTAACATCTTAGGTAATAATAGTATGTTTATGAAAACTAAGAAACTGACAGTGGAAAAGAGTTATTAAGACTTTCTTAGTATTTTACTAGGTTTTTGAATCATACCTTCTTTTAGTTCCAGGATCTAATTAAGGATACCAAATTTCATTTACTGTCAGGTATATTTCTTATGAAACTGCTGCATAACAATTTACTATATATGTTAATAGCTCAAAACACATTACTCAAAATTTCTCTGGGTCAGGAATCAACACATATGTCATAACCAAGGCTGATGTCTAAACTAGCTTGGTGAGGATACTGTTCCAGGCTCATGTAATTATTATTTATTTTCATAAGACATGTTGATGTATAATGTTCCTTATGTGCTCCTTATATGTTCCTTGTATGCTCATGCAATTATTGTTAGAATTCAAGCTAATACCATCATAATTTTTTTTTTTTTTGGTACTGGAGGATTGAATCCAGGAGTGCTTAACCACTTCACAGCCCTTTTTAGTTTTTATTTTAAGACAGGGCTTCCCTCAATTGTTGAGGATGGTTTTGAACTTGTGATCCTCCTGCTTCAGCCTCCAAAGTCACTGGAATTACAGGTGTACACCACCACACTTGACAGATTATTAAAAATGTAAATAACAGTCAAGTACAGGGGTGGAGATGTAGCTCAGCAGTAGGATTATTGCCTTGTCAATCATGTTCAAGATCCTGGGTGCAACATTTACACCACAAAAAATCCAAAATACAAAACAAAACAAAAAAATACACCTGGGTGCAGTGGCACGCACCTGTAATTGCAGCTACTAGGGAAACTAAGGCAGGAGGATCACTTGGGTCCAGGAGTTCTAGGCCAGGCTAGCACCATAGTGAGACCCTATCTCAAAAGAAGTAAATAAAAAGTAAAACAACAAAGTAATGGTGGAGAAGTGGTCATTTCCCAGTGTAATCTATGAGGCAGCTTACCTTGATACCAAAATAGGCAAAGACATTTCAAGAAAGTAAAATTATACATCAACCTGTCGTATGAAAATAAAGTAAAAAAACAAGGAAATTACTAGTAAACATGTCAGAAATACATAAAGAGAATTATGCACTATAAACAAGGGTAATTATGTCAGAGATGAAAATTTGCCTTGACATACAAAAATAATGTAATGCATTCTATGAACAGTAAAAAAGAGAACAACCCATAAATAACCCAAAAGATGCAGAGTCTAAAATGCATTCATGATTTTAAAAATATGGAACAAAGCAGAATAAAAGGGAACTTACTTCACTTAAAAAGAGCACCCACAAAAAATTCATGAAGTATCATGTTAGATGAATAGTTCCATTTTTCCCTAACATTAGAAATAAGTCATGGATCTCACTCTAGCCACATCTGTTCAACATTGTATTGAACAATGTATCCCAGACGATTAAGTTAGGAAAAAGAAATTTAAGTCATCTCTGTTGGAAAGAGAGCGAGAATATCCCTGTTTGCAAATGACTTGTGTATATAAAATCATAAGCATTCTAACAAAATATTAATAGTATCAAGTCATCACATGGTTCCACATAAATATGTTGAACTTTATGTGTCAATTAAAAAATAAAAATGAAACAAAAAATTTCTTACTGAATCTTATTGGTTGCAGTATGCAATGTCAAAATATAGAACAACTGTCATTAGCAATTAAAAATCTAAAAATTAAACTAAAATATTTCCTATTAAAATTGCCACCTAAAGAAAAATTAGAAATATTTCTAACATAAAAGTTTACAATATATACATGAAAACAACAAACTTTATTAAATAGAATTAGCGAAATGCAAATAAATGGAAACCATTGATTAGAAGGTATATTAGATTGTTTTCATTTGCTATAGAGTACTGAAAGTTGGGTACTTTAAAAAGAAAAGAGATTTATTTAGCTCACAGTTTTGGAGGCTGAAAGTTCAGGATCAGGTACTTCCATATGATAGGACCCTGGTGAAGTCACGGTAGATGGAAATCAAAATGGCCAACGTGCCAGCACCTGATGTGAAAGGAAGTCAGAGAGATTCAGGGGCCGGACTAGCTCTTCTTAAAATGACCACTCTCAGGGAGAAAACATTAATCACTTCTGAGTGATTACCTTCTAGTAGGCCCTACTCTTAGATGTTCTAATCCCTCCCAGCATCAATACGTAGAAGACCAAGCTTCTAGCACATGAACGTCTGGGAGGACACAACCAAAGCACACCCAAACCACAGAAGACTATATTGCAAATTACCGATTCTTTCCAAATGGATCTAGACATTCAACACAGTCCCTGTCCAAGTCCTAGGTGACTAAATTCTGCCTACATTTGGAAAACTTATTTTAATATTGTTATGTAGATGCAACACATTCCAAACAAAACAATCTTAAAAAAGGACAAAACTGGCATGGTAAATTCATAGTTCTTATTTCAAAATATACTATAATTCAACAAGAATCAAGCTTCAGACATATAGATCAATGAAAAAGAATTGACATGTGTGTGGCAAAGATTTTCTCCCACTCTGTAGGCTCTCTCTTCACATTGATGATTGTTTCCTTTGCTGAGAAAAAGCTTTCAGTTTGAATCTATCCAAATTATTGATTCCTGCTTTTATTTCTTGTGCTTTGGGAATCATGTTAAGGAAGTCTGGTAATAGGCTGATATGATGAAGATTTGGACCTACTTTCTGTTCTACTAGGTGCAGAGTCTCTGGTCTAATTCCTAGGTCCTTGATCCATTTTGAGTTGAGTTTTGTACAGGGTGAGAGACAAGGGTTGAGTTTCATTTTGCTGCATGTGGATTTCCAGTTTTCCCAGCACCATGTGTTGAAGAGGCTATCTTTTCTCCATTGTATATTTTTGGTGACTTTTTCTAGTATGAGAAAACTGTATTTATGTGGATTTGTCTCTGTGTCCTCTATTCTGTACCATTGATCTACCTGCCTATTTTGGTGCTAATACCATGCCATTTTTGTTACTATTGCTTTGTAGTGTAGTTGAAGGTCTGGTATTGTGATACCTTGTGCTTCACTCTTCTTGCTAAGAATTGCTTTAGTTATTCTGGGTCTCTTATTCCTCCAAATGAATTTCATGATTGCTTGCTCTATTTGCCACACACACACATCAGATAGAGCCCTAATCTCCAGAATATATAAAGAACTCAAAAAACTTTACCCCAAGAATACAAATAACCCAACCAATAAATGGGCTAAGGAAATGAGCAGACACTTCACAGAAGGGGGTCTACAGGCAATCATCAGATATATGAAAAAATGTTCTACATCTCTAGTAATAAGAAACATGCAAATCAACATTACCCTAAGATATCATCTCACCCCAATTAGAATGGCTATTATCAAGAATACAAGCAACAATAGGTGTTGACGAGGATGTGGGGAAAAAGGTACACTTTTTTGATGAAAAAAAAGGTATCATACATTGCTGGTTGCAAATTGGTACAGCCACTCTGGAAAGCAGTACAGAGATTCCTTCAAAAACTTGGAATGAAACCACCATTTGACCCAGCTATCCCACTCCTTGGCCTACACCCAAAGGACTTAAAATCAGCATACTACAGTGATGCAGCCACATCAATGTTTATAGCAGCCCAATTCACTATAGCTAGATTATGGAACCAACCTAGATGCCCTTCAATAGATGAATGGGTAAAGAAACTGTGGTATGTATCCACAATGGAATATTATTCAGCCATAAAGAATAATAAAATTATGGCATTTGCAGGTAAATGGATGGAATTGGAGAAGATCATGTTAAGTGAAATAAACCAATCCCACAAAACCAAAGGCCGAATGATTTCTCTTATATGTGGTTGATGACACATAGCAGGGATGGGGGGAGGCATGGGAAGAACGGAGAAGGGATGGATTGTATAGACGAAAATGAGGGGTGGGGGGAAGGAAAGATAATAGTATGAGACAAACATTTATACCCTATGTATATGTATAAATATGCAAATTGTATGTGTACAACCAGAAAAATCATAGTTGTACTCCAGTTGTGAACAATGAACTAAAATTTAAAAAAAGAAAAAAAAGAAAAAGAATTGAGTGTTTAACAACTAACCCTTATATTTAATAAGTTCAAATGATTTTCAAGGTTGCTAAGTTAATTTAGTATTTAATTTAGCAAATCTTTTTTCATCAAATATTGCAGGGTCAAGTGGATATCCACCATCAAGTTGTGCCCTTCCCACAGACCCTTTACATGATGTACATAGTTCATTCAAAACTGATCATATGTGTAAATGTAAGGGCTAAATAGGACAAATCCATACAAAGGAATGTAGTAATACATCTTGATGGTCTTAGGTTAAACAATGATTTCTAAGACATGATATTTAAAGCACAAGTTAGAGAAGAAAAACTTACATTGAACTTCATCAGAATTAAATTCTTTTGTGATTCAAAGCACACCATCACAAGTGAAACGACAAGAAGAAAATTCAGTACATACCCAATGGAATATTATTCGGCCATAAATAGAACTGAATCCTGTTATTTGAGACAACATGGAAGGAACTGGAAATTATTATATTAAGTGAAATCAGTCAGGCATAGAAAGACAAGTACTTCATGATCTCACTCATATGTGGAATCTAAGAAAGTTGATCCCATAGGGGTTGAGAGTAGAATGATGGTTATCAGAGCTGGGGAAGGAGGGGTGATGGGTAAAGGCTGATCAATGGATACTAAGTTACACTTGGATTGGAGCAGAACTGCTCTGGGGAACTATTATACTGTGTAGTGACTGTTGTGGTTTAGATGTGGTGTCCCCCTAAAGCTCATGTGTGAGACAATGCAAGAAGGTTTGGAGGAGAATTGACTGGGTTATATCCTTAACATAATCAGTGAATTAATGCCTGATGGGGTTAACTGAGTGGTAACTGGAAGCAGGTGGAGCATGGCTGGAGGAAGTGGTTCACTGGGGGTGCAGCTATGGGGTATATGTTTTGTATCTGGAGATTGGAGTCTCTCTCTCTGCTTCCAAATCATCATGTGAGCTGCTCCCCTCTGTCACACCCTCCACTATGATGTTCAGCCTCAACTTGAGCCACAAGGAATGCAGCCTGCTGTCCACAGACTGAGACCTCTGAAACCGTGAGCCCCCAAATAAACCTTTCCTCCTCTATAGTTGTTCTTGTCAGGTCTTTCAGTTGCAGCAGTGAAAAAAGCTGACTAAAAAAGTGACTATAGATAATAATATGCCTTGTACCTTCCAAAAAGCTAGAAGAAAGGATTCTGAAAGTGTTCATTACAAAAAATTGAGAGACAAATATGCTTAACCTTATATAAATATCACACAATGTATATATGTATTGAATGTAAAACTGGTAGTCCATTCATATGTACAGCTTTTTTATTTTGTTTATCAGTTAAAAATGAAAATGAATAAAAGCTGATAAGGGCCTCATATTCAGAATATATAAAACAACTTACAACTCAATAATAAAAAGGCAACTATTCCAGGCTGGGGATATAGTTCAGTTGGTAAAGCATTTGCCTATAGTGCACAAGGCCCTGGGTTTGATCCCCAGCACCACAAAAATTTTAAAAAATAAGGCAAGTATTTCAGTTAAAAAACAGCTGAACTACTTGGACATACATTTTTCCAAAGACACTGAAGTCATGGCCAATAAGTGCATGAAAAGATGACTAATACCTTTTGTCCTTAGTCAAATGCAAATCTAAGCAACCATGAGACACACTTCACAAATCTAAAACATATTTCTAAGTGAAAAAAGCAAATTAGAGATAGCAAGATACAGTGTAATTCCATTTTTCTAGCACTCTGGAAAAGGTAGAAGCACAGAGATTAGTAAAGAGATTAGTGGTTACTAAGGGCCTGGGAGACAGGAGTGTCCAAGATTTAAATCCAAGGGATTTCTTTGGGACCATGGAATTATTATCTATGCAGTTTTAATAGTGGAAACGTCATACTGTTCTTCAAGCCCTAAAAAAACACTTCAGTAAACAAAGAGTGAACATAAAAGTATGAAAATTTAAGACCTTATTTAGTAGGCTGAGAAATCCCAGGAAGGAATGCAGACAAGAAAACATTACTGTTTAACAAATGTATGAAATGACCTCACTGACGGGAGTGACCTAACTTAGGAAGTAGAGATTCTTGCTAAAAGACCAAAGGACTTGTACATAAACATTGCACTACAGATGGTAAAGCTGCTTCCTATGGGTGCATGGGAAAATGGATTAATAATTCTGAAATTACTATGCATGTATTTTCAGATGGTATGATCAAGTTAACAAAGCCAGCTTTTCAACTTTAGGATGTATATTACATTGCTATAAGTGTGAATGAGTGAATTGGTACGACATTGGATTAGATGAGGCAATGGAAACATTGGTAAGAATTCATGTTTAAATACACATACATATTGACACATGTCAAAATATTTATAGGTATGTGCATATTTATGATTCCTATATACAGGGACATGTTTCTTTGATGAAACTTTGAATCAACATACTCACTAGCAGCAGAAAGTACAACCAGTGGTACTGGTTTAAATTCCATTTTCCAGTTAAAGGAAGTTGGCATCATATATTATTTATGGGGGTACTTCAAAATGATGTAGGAGCCTCCAGGCGAAGTGGTTCATGCCTGTAATCCAGCTACTTTGGGGGCTGAGGAAGGAGGATTTCAAGTTTGAGGCCCATCTCAGAAACTTAGGGAGAGCCTGCCTCAGAAAACAAACCAACAAAAGGTCTGGAGATGTAGTTCAGTGGGAGATGGAGCACCCCTGAATTCAATCTCCAGTACTGGAAAAAAATATCCTGGAGCTAACTGAAAGACCTTCTAATGCCTAAAAATGGAACAATCTGAATATCAGTATAAATATGGTATATAAGTAATATAGAAAATAAATGTGTATGCTTGCATATTGATACAAGTAAGTAGTTGATTGAATACATTATAAAATGAATAGAACAGCCGAATGCACATGATAATGATTCCAAATATTTTGGTAGATACTATGCCCATAAGGTGGAACATGGTGGCCCACTTCTTAAGTGTGTGCAATGCGCAGTGACTTGTTTCAAATCCTACAACATGGAAAGGGGGTAAAGACATGATTTTACAGTGGGAAAATCTAGTAGGAACTACCTAATCCAACTAATCGAATAAGTCTCAACAGTTAATGCATGCTGATAACATACAGCACTGATAAACTCTGATGGGAATGGCATGTTACCTCTACTCTTTTCCTTCTGAAAACCCACCACTGCAGTCTAATCATAAGGGAAACATCCCAAATGGGAATGCACATGTTATTTTTTAAAAGGAATTTCTGAGAAATTGTCAGTGTCAAAAGAGCCTTAGGAGAAATGACAACCAAATGTGATATGATGTCCTGGAGGGATCATTGAGGAAAAATGAACATTAAGGGAAATCTGAATGAAGTGTGGATAGCAGTTAATGATAGTGTACAACACTGGTTTTCTAACTCTGGTAAGTGTCTCACACTACTGAAAGAGTTTAATAATAAGATAAACTGTGAGATATGGGGAAACTCAATGTATTCTCTTTATAAATGTGCCATAAACCAAAAATATCTTAAAATTTGAATTTTTTTTTTTTTTTTTTTGGTACTGGGGATTGAATCCAGGGACACTCCACCACTGAGCCACATCCCCAGCCCTATTTTGTATTTTATTTAGAGACAGGGTCTCACTAAGTTACTTAGGGCCTCGCTAAGTTGCTGAGGCTGGCTTTGAACTCGTGATCCTCCTGCCTCAACCTCTCAAGTACTGGGATTACAGGCATGCGCCACCACGCCCGGCGAAATTTTAATTTTTTAAATAGTCACTACTATGTATACAAAAGAAAAGTGTATCAATATTGCTAATACTCCCTGAATGTATCATTCCAATTTCATCATTTCCCATACCTGAGGAAAGTTACTATTATTGTGAAATTCTCTTTTACATTCTCTAATTTTTAAAAATTATTTTCTGTACATCTGTGCTTCTACATAGCATATGTTCAATTTTTCTTCTCTTATTTAGATAAATGTAAGCATGTAATTGAACCCATATCCCTAGAATTATTATGGGAACTTATGACACAAATAATAATTTGGGACATGCTTCAAAATATTTTGCTGTTACTTTTCAAAAAGGTCAAAGTCACAAAGAGTAGGTAAGTATTGAAAAACCTGTTTTGCATTAGAAGAGGTACGATATCTCTTGACACCTGCCATAAGAGAGGTAAACCTTAAAACAAAAATACAAGGGAGACCAATAGAGTCAAGGAAGAAGATTCAGAGGGAAGGAGGAGGGATGGATAATGGGAGGTACCGGGGAACAAAACTGACCACATTAAGCTATGTGCATGTAGGAATATACCACAATGAACTCCGCTTTTATGTATAATTATGATGCACTAATTTAAAAAAATAATGGAAGGTAGATCAGTAAAGTAAAGGAAGGAGATTAGAGGGAGGTGGAAGGGAGAGGGAAAGTCCTGGGAAGTGAGATTGATCAAATGATGTGTGCATGTACAAATATGCCACAAAGAATCCTACTATTATGTATAACTATATGCACCAATAAAAGCCATAAACACAAGAATCCAAGCATCTTTTCAAATAATGCTCAATTAAAACCATGAAAGACAGAAAATTAATGGATGAAAAAAAACACTGAGAACTAACAATGCTATGTACGTGCATGATTACACAAATGGTGTGACTCTACTTTGTGTACAACCAGAGAAATGAAAGTTGTACCCTATTTGTGTACAATGAATCAAAAAATAATAATAAAAAATAAACTACTTAAAATGTAAAGGCACATACAAATTCAAAATAAGTGGATGTAACAAAATACACAACAAATTGAAAGTAAATGGATGTAACAAGATGCATGGTGCTAACATTACCCAAAGAAAGTAAAAGTAGCAATATCAATTTTGGACAAGCAAACTTCAGACAAAGGAATACATGTGATCAAAGGGTACAAATAAAGAGGTCGTTCTCATCTTTTCCACCTGCACCACAGAAAGCAGATTAGTCTCCAGGACATATAAAGAACTCAAAAAACTTAACACGAAATAAACAACCCAAATCAATAAATGGGCAAAGGAGCTGAGCAGGTACTTCACAGAAGAAGAAATATGATCAGTCAACAAATAAATGAAAAAAAATGTTCATCATCTCTAGCAATTAGAGAAGTGCAAATTCAAACTACAATGAGATTTTACCTCACTCTAGTCAGAATGGCAATTATCAAGAAAACATAAAACAGTAAATGTTGCTAAGGATGTGGGGGAAAGGCACACTCACACATTATTGGTGGGACTGCAAATTGGCGCAACCACTCTGGAAAGTGGTATGGAGATTCCTCAGAAAACCTGGAATGGAACCACCATTTGACCCAGTTATCCCACTCCTCAGTATATATGCAAAGGACTTAAAATCAGAACAGTATAATGACATGGCCACGTCAATGTTTATAGCAGCTCAATTCACAATTGCTAAGCTATGGAACCAACCTAGGTGCCCTTAAATAGATGAATGGATAAAGAAAATGTGGTATATATACCCAATGGAATATCACTCAGCCATAAGAATGAACTTATGGAATTTGCTGGCAAATGGATGGAACTAGAGACTATCATGCTAAGTGAAATAAGCCAATCTCAAAAAAACCAAAGGCCAAATGTTCTCTCTGATAAGCACATGCTAACACACAATGGGGGGCGGGAGGGAAGAATAAAAGTACTCTGAATTAGACAAAGGGGAATGAAGGAAAGGGAGTGGGGATGGGAATAGGAAAGACAATAGAATGAATAGGACATTCCTCTGTTCTTATACAAATACACCACCAATCAAACTCCACATCATGTACAACTGAAAGAATGGGAAGTTATACTCAATGTATGTATAGTATGTCAAAATACATTCTGCTGTCATGTATAACTAAAAAGAACAAATAACAAAAATTTAATCAAGGGTAGTTCTCCAACAAGACATAACAGGTATGCATCTAACAACAGAGTTTTGAACTCCATGAAATAGTACTGCAGGGAGATGTGGATGAGTTCACTACCACCACTGAAGAATTCAACACCCTCTTTCAGAAATGGGCAGATCCAATAGGCAGATTTTCAGTAAGGACATACTTGCACATAGTTGCATTATGTATCAACTGTATATAACTGACATCTATAGACCTCTTCTACAGATTACACATTCTTAAACTCATCTAAACATTCATCAAGATAGACCACATTGTGTGCCATGAAACATACCATCACAAATTTTTTTAAAATGGAAAATATTCAGTGTATGTGCTTGGCTTCCAACAGAATTAAGCAAGAAATCAAAGGATTAGTGGCAAGAGAACTGGCAAATACCAAAATACATGGGAATAAGCAACACGCTTCTAAGTAACATTTGGGTCCAAGAAGAGAACCCAATAACAATATCAAATTATTGAACTAAATGAAAATGAAAACACAACTTATCAAAATTTGTAGGATGCAATGAAGGCAGAAGCTGGAAAGAAACATAGCACTGAATGCATACAGAGCTTAGAAAATATGAATGATCTAAACTCAGTCATCTGAAATCCCACCTTTGGAATAGAGAAAAGAGCAAATTAAATCCAAAGTGAGCAGAATAGAAAATATATTATTGTAAATAATAAAAACAAATAGTTAATGCAAATGGATTTTCCAAATGAAAATTGATAGCTTAATATTTCCCAGATTTAAGTAGCCAAACTTAAAAAGGAAAGCAAGACATTCCAAACAGAAGCCTTGCTTAAGGTTATTCTGGGGTGACCCTCCTGAAATGAGAGGATACTAGTTTTCAGAAATATTCAATTAAGGAAATCTGGTCCTAGGCCGACCTGATAGAGATTAGGACCTATTTTCTCTTCTATTATGTGCAGGGTCTCTGGTCTAATTCCTAGGTCCTTGATCCATTTTGAGTTGAGTTTTGTACAGGGTGAGAGATATGGGTTTAGTTTCATTTTGCTGCATTATGGATTTCCAGTTTTCCCAGCACCATTTGTTGAAGAGGCTGTCTTTTCTCCATTGTATATTTTTGGCACCTTTGTCTAGTATGAGAAAACTGTATTTGTGTGGATTTGTCTCTGTGTCCTCTATTCTGTACCATTGATCTACCTGTCTATTTTGGTGCCAATACCATCCTGTTTTTGTTACTATTGCTCTGTAGTATATTCGAAGGTCTGGTATTGTGATACCCCCTGCTTCACTCTTATTGCTAAGAATTGCTTTAGCTATTCTGGATCTCTTATTCCTCCAAATGAATTTCACTTAACATGACTCCCGAAGTGCAAGAAATAAAAGCAGAAATCAGTGATTGGGATAGAGTCAAACTAAAAAACTTTTTCTCAGCAAAGGAAACAATCAGCAATGTGAAGAGAGAGCCTTCAGAGTGGGAGAAAATCTTTGCCACATACACTTCAGATAGAGCACTAATCTCCAGAATCTACAAAGTGCTAAAAAATCTTTACACCAAGAATACTAATAACCCAATCAATAAATGGGTCAAGGAAATGAACAGATACTTTACAGAAGAAGATCTACAAGCAATCAACAGATTTATATGTTCAAAATCCCTAGTTAGAAGAGAAATGCAAATCAAAACCACTATAAGATTTCATCTTACCCCAATTAGAATGTCTTTTATTAAGAATACAGGCAACAACAGGTGTTGGCGAGGATGTGGGGAAAAGGGTACACTCATACATTGCTGGTGGGAGTGCAAGTTGGTGCAGCCACTCTGGAAAGCAGTGTGGAGATTCCTTAGAAAACTTGGAATGGATCCACCATTTGACCCAGCTATCCCACTCCTTGGCCTATACCCAAAGGACTTAAAATCAGATTGGTACAGCGATGCAGCCATATCAATGTTCATAGCTGCTCAATTCACAATAGCTAGATTGTGGAACCAACCTAGATGCCCTTCAATAGATGAATGGATAAAGAAACTGTGGTATAAATACACAATGGAATACTACTCAGCCATAAAGAAGAATAAAATTATGGCATTTGTAGGTAAATGGATGATGTTGGAGACTGTCATGCTAAGTGAGATTAGCCAGTCCCCAAAATCCAAAGGCCGAATGATCTCTCTGATAAGTAATGATGATGCATAATGTGGGGTGGAAGGGAGTCAAGAATGGAGGAAGGATAGATAGCATAGAGGGAAGGGGGGGCAAGATTAATAACAGAATGAGACAGACGTTATTGCCCTGTGCACATGTATGAATGCATAGATGTGACTCTACTTTGTGTACAACCAGAGAAACAATAGCTTTATTCCATTTGTGTTCAATGGATCAAAATTAAATGAAAAATAAAAAAATAAATATTCAATTAAATGCATACTAATGGAATTGCTGGTAATTTCATTCATTTTGTTGTTTTGTTTTGTTTTTATTTTTGTTTTTAGAAAAGGGAAACTGAAACACAGGGGACTCCTATCCCAGAGGCTGTGATTCTCCCCATCAATAGGAACAGAGGACTTTTAAAGAGAAGATTCAAAGGCTTCATTCATATGTTCTCTGTGGGGAGTTGTAATTCACTTGTTAATTTGGGAGATAGTCATTTCTGAGATCTTCTGGTCCTATCCCCCAAATCTGGATTATTTCATTCTTATGATGGGTGGTACTCAAGGACAGATAAATATGCCTAGTATCAGAAAGACAGGTAATCCCCTTTCCCCTGAGATTAGCGAGGTGGAGAGATTAGGGAGGAGCAGGGAGAGAGAAAGAGAAACATGTTCATTTTAAAAATAAATTGTAGTGGCAGAGCAGCAAGGGCTATATTCAGAGCACAAAGTAGTTTCATTTATTTACTAAGTTATATTGTATATTTTAAAATTGCTTATAATATATTTTACTGGTCTCAGCAAAATATAAGTTGGTGAGGTAATGATTCCATTAATTATCTTGACTGAACCTTTCTATTGTATATACACAGATCAGCATATCACAGTGTACCCCACCAATGTCGGCTTAAAACAAACAAATTGGTAAATTATGTAAGTATAAGTAATCCATCAATAATAAATTTAGGTAACTATTGCTATATAAACTTTCCATTGTACATTTGTGAATAGACCACAGTGTATCTCACCAGTGTATCTCCACAAAACTGGGGTCCTAATTAGAATAGGATATATTTCATGCGTGTAAAATTATATAAAAATGGACTATTGTGTCATGTATAACTAAAAAGAACCAATAAAAATAATAGTACCATGAAAGGTAATATCACAGGGCACTACTGAGAGAATTTAGTTTTAATATATGCTATGGTTCAAGAAACAGAGGAAATCATGAGATTTGTATAACATTTGATAAACAACATATTAGAGGACATGCATATAGGAACTCTTATGTCCACAGAGCAACATCCTGAAAAGGCTGGACGCCCACGCTTTGCATCCAGCGCCCACCGCCCACTGCCATTGGGGAGTCTGACCTCCACCCACTCCTCTGAACTCAAACCTCCACCGCCTGGTAGTTGGCCTCTCCAGCGCTGCTCCCCTCAGATACCCCTCCTCTGTGTAGCTGCGGACCCCGCCTTCCCCCTCAGCTGCTTTCTGCTAAATTGCGCTCAGCCTCCAGTGTGTGGACACCAGGTGGCGATAAGCAAGCAGTTTTGAATTTGTCTCATCTATGGGTTTCATTCAATCCTGCAAAATCCCCAAGTGATCAAGAATGTGCTCTCTGAGTGGAGGCGTATGAGCAATGACGAAAGGGAGAAGAAACGGAGCATCCAGGTCCCTGAAACTGTCGGTTCAGCAGCCTGGTCTCCCTCCGGATCCTCTCCACTCTCACTCCTGCCCAGTGCAACCCTTCCTGGTAATGCAAAGGGACTTTCACAGTGGTTCTGATGCCTTCCTGACAGACAGACCTCATGGGCTGGGGCAGTTTCAACAAATAAGACCCAGATATTCAAAATTCTTCAGCACAGATGTACTCCTCTGTGAAAAAAAAATGAAAAGCAATCATCATGGGCCATCCATATGAGTAAACAGACATAGAAACGTTTACAAAAACAAGGCGGAGCCAGGCGCAGTGGCGCACATCTGTAATCCCAGCGACTTGTGGGTCTAAGGCAGGAGGATCAAAGGCAGGAGTTCAAAGCCAGCCTCAGCAAAAGCGAGGTGCTAAGCAACTCAGAGAGACGGTCTCTAAATCACATACAAAATAGGGTTGGGTATGTGACTCAGTGGTCCAGTGCCCCTGAGTTCAATACCCTCCCTGGCACCCACCCCCACAACAAATAAACAAACAAAAAAACAAGGTGGAAGCAATCTGGGATCCCAGCTGATGCTTTTAAAAACTTTAGTAAGAGAAAAATCAAAACAAAATGATGAAATTTGTTTTTGCATATTAACAAAATGCTGTGCATTTGTAATGGTAAATGGCATTTCTGTGCCTTCTCTATACAATGTTTTGTGACCCTTTCACAGATAGAACAAACAAGCCATGTAATAGAAACATTCACCATTATTTTTAAAAATGTATGCAATGCAACAAATTTTGTCTTGTGGTTCCCAGAGAAGCCTCTGTTTATCTTCTTTTCAGCTAGAGGTATTTCAGAGGAAATTTCTGGAAAACACTAACACAAAGAATGTGTCACATATGTTTTTCTGATAAAAGGAATATTCCTATTTAATTTAGTAGCATAATACTTGAAAATATGAAAATAATTTAAAAGCTATTTTGAAAAACTATTATGAATGCATGGGTAAACATAGAATGAAAGGCATTAATACACAATAAACACCGATTTGGTTGTAGATGAAGTCTCTATTACAAAAAATGTAAATTTATGCAGAAATGTTAAAAGACATTTACATGCCCAAAGAAAAAGCACGAGCTAATGTAACAAGGCAAGGCCTAAAGTGGTCATGTGCCATTGACAAACCCATGTTTATACAAAAGAATTAAATTACCCAACTAATGGCGGGGGGGATGAGGAGCAGCTGTTCTTCCCCATGCAGACCCCACAGACAGGCCCTTGGTCACCAGTGCCAGCTGCTGCCTCGCCCTTGGTAGGCATGGTCTAGAGAAGAGGACACACCCACTCAGTCATCCACATGTGTTAGATAGACGCAGGGATCTCTGCCCTGCTCACTGTTACTGATGGAGTAGAAAGTTTTCAAGGATCCAGAAAGTAGGGTAATAAAATGAGGAGGAATAACTGAATTAAATGCACTAAAAAACATAGTAAATAAATAACATGGGGAGTGGTAAGGGGGGCATTTCCTAAAATTCACATGGACATCAGAGAAAAAAGTGTAAACAGAAATATTCTAAGTTCTAAACCCTCCTACTTATTCAAGGCACAAGTGGGAATATTGGTGTAGGTGCAAGGCATGAAAGGTCTCACTTTTCAGTCGTCTTCATTATAGAGAAGCACAATAATTAAGAAAACAGGCTCTAGCAAAAAAGTTCTGGTGTTAAATAAACTTTCTTGCCAACAATACAATGTGTTTGCACAATGAAAAACAAATCAATGGGAAAGAAAAGAAACAAGAGCTCAAAAATAATACATGCATATATAAGCAAATAATTCAAAAGAAAGATTAATAAAGAAAAGATGAATTTAAGTAAATGTTCCAAGATACTGAATTCCACTAGAGAAAACTGAATTAACTAATAGTACATAAAGTTTATAGCCTAATAGCAGGTCGATACTGAATACCAAGTCAGTATTTGATAATATTGACAATTTTTCCTAAGTAACTGTATAATGTAGCATTTACATAAATTAAAAAATTCATCATGATTTTATGTGACAATGAAAATAAAATGATTAAATTGGAACAAATATTTCTAATCATTTTAACTCATAGTTACTGAAGATAATTCTTTGGAACTTGTGTAAAGGTGGATATTTGTCTTATATCACTTCTAATACTACAAGAAATGGGAAACAAAACCAAAATGCATTAATAAGGATGTTCTAAAATTTCTCCCATTTAGAGTAATCTCTTCTAAAAAGAACTTTTCAAGTCATCTTGCCCATGAGTTTCCCGCATTATCCTCATCTCTGCAACTAGAGAGTGTTGTTACTGCCACATTTCTTATGAGCCCCAACCCTACTTTTCGTGAGGTGATCATCAAACCTACTTACTGACAGTCTCCCTGCAAGTTTTTATGTTGATAATGCCACCAGAAGGTAACAACGGGATGCCATTAGACAAAGTTCACATGTGTACACCAGAATATGTTAATAGAATAAAGAAAGTATCGTCCACAAGAAAACTCATATAAATCATGAAAGGCTCAGAACTTTCCCTAAGAATAGGTAAAAAAAAAAAATGTCCACTCTTGCCTCTTCTACTTTATATTTTATTGGGTTATGCAAGCTTGGCAATTGGGCTATAGAATATATATATTTTTAAATACACATTTAAGAGGGAGAACCGAAACTGCCTCTCTGCAAATTACATGATCTTTTTATAGAGAATTCCAAGGACTATACTAGAACTAAAACCAAGTGTAGTGAATTTCACTATATAAGGTCAACAAATACAAATTATTGTATTTCTATGCACTATCAATTAGCAAAATTAAAAGTGAAGCTCATAAAATAATTCCATTTAAATAGCATCAAAAGAGAAGAATGGAGGGACTTTGGATGGTGTAGAGGAAAATGGGGTGGGAGGGGGTGGAAGAAGGAAAGATGGTAGACTGAGACTGAGAGTATTACCCTATGTATAGTATGACTACATGAATGATATGAATCTACATTGTGTACAACCATAAAAATGAAAAGTTGTACCCTATTTGTGTACAAAAAAATATAAAAAAGCATTAAAATAAATTCTTAGAGATAAATTTATTAAAACAAGCATAACATACATATAGTATAAACTATAAAACATATTGGAAGAAATCACAGAAAATCCAAATTCATTTAAAATTATCCCAAGGTACTTGATGGTCAGATATAATATTGTTAGCATGACAATAATTTCCAAATAGAGTCATAGATTTAATGCAATCCATATGGAAATATCAATTGCCTTTAAAAACATTTTTTGTAGGGGGTGGAGTTGTGGCTTACTGGTAGAGTGCTTGCCTTGTGTGTGTGAGGCACTGGGTTCAATCCCCAGCACCACATAAAAATAAATAAATAAAGGTATCGTGTCCATCTATAACTAAAAAGATATTTTAGAAATATTTGTTGTAATTTGCAAGTTACTTTTGAAATTCATATGGGACTACAAAAGATATAGGACAAACAAAACAATCTCAAAAAAAACAATGAAGGTCTTCTGAGTAGAGGTGCCTGAAACTCATCACCCCCGCGCGCCCCCCCCCCACAAAAGAACTAAAACAAAAAGCAAAACAACTGTATTTCTACTACAATGTATGGAGGAAAGTGTTGGAGCACAGAATGTCAGGGTGGCAGCACAGAAGGGGAGCAAAACTCAATGCCAGTGCCACAGCATCTCTCCTGTTGGAATCAGCTCCCAGTCAGTTGACAGGAACTTCTCCTCACAGGATAAAGATAAGCAGGAATCCCCCAGCAATACCCAGGACATTGCAGACACCTCCGGTTCTTTCTACAGGACAATCAGGCAATCTTTACAGGCTCTAAGCCCAGCTTGGGGAGCTGCCTAGAGTTCACATGTTTATATTGCTGCAGCAAGAAACCCACATTACGTAATTTCCAACCTCCATGACCCATGCGTCATCTTGAAACTAGTGTCACTGCTAGAGTGCATCCTGCTCTGGGAGCCAGTAGCCAATGCAGCTTCCATTCCTGAGGCTTCACCATAGATCCGCCATGTTCAGACATGTGACTGCAATGTTACACCCTAGCTACTCAGAGACGAGACCCAGCAGGGCAGCTGTGACCCTGATAACTCAGTCCATGTGATACCCAGTCCACCAAGGAGCAGGTGGTCCTGCATGGTGGGGGAGACAAGCAAGCCAGCAGACCCACTGAATCAGTGTGCCCTTGGCCTAAGAATCAGCCTGGCAACTGCCTGCAGCAAGCCTGCCGCTGAGGCAGCCACCACAACATGTGCATTCACCCTTGCCCTCAGAACAAGCTCTGCTCTTTGCAAAGCTGCACCACCTCTACCACAAACACCCTCAGCCTAGGTCACTGAGGCACTTGTAGATATTGGAGATGTGAATCCCAATGGAGGAAATGGCCTGCATCTACCCAGAACAAAAGCTAATGAACTCTATCCAATTCTTACCCTAGCCCATCTGTAGAAAAAGTCTCTCCCTGTGAAAAATACTCCATAAGACAAGAAGCACTTTTGTTGTGTCCTTACACTGATATCTGTGCATCTGAAACACAACAAGGAAGCATGGACAGGTCAGGGCAAACACAATCATTCTCCAACAATGGATCCTAAAGAAATGGAAAGTTATGAAATGCCTGAAAAGGAATTCAAAGTAATGATCTCAAGAAAACACTGAAGATTAAGGAATACAATGAAATCAGGAAGATCTAATGATCGGAATGGGAAATTCAACAAAGAGACATCACAAAGAGCTAAACAGAAATTTTGGAGCTGAAGGATTCAATGAATTAAGTTAAAATAACAATCAAGACCTTCAACAACAGACTAGTTCAGGCAGACAAAATAATTTCTGAAATTTAGACAGATTTTCGAAGTAAGAAAGTCAGAGGGGAAAAGAAGATGTAAAAAATAAATAAATAAAAGAAAGAAAAGAAAATTAAGAAAGCCAACATCCTGGGACTTATAGGGTACACCATTAAACCAACAAATATTCACATTATGGATCTTCCACAGGGATAAGAGATGGAGAAAGACACAGAAAACACACTTAATGAAATAATTGAAAAATCCCCAAGTCTTGGAAAGTACAAAGATATCCAGATCCAGGAAGCTCAATGGTTCCTAAAAGATTCAATCCAAAATTTCCTCACTAAGGCAAATTACAATCAAACTATCAAAAGTCAAAAACAGGGCCTGGGGTTGTAGCTCAGTGGTAAAGCTGGTTACCTAACACAGGTGAGGCACTGGATTTGATCCTCAGCACCACATAAAAATAAATAAATAAATAAAGTTATTGTGTCCATCTACAACTAAGAAACATTAAAAATAAAGACAGAATTCAATTTGGCGGGGGTGGGAAGTTCTGGGAATTGAACCCAGAGGTAATTTACCACTGAGCCATATCCCAAGCCCTTTTAAATTTTTTTTTAAATTTTGAGATAGAGTATCACTGGGTTGCTTTGGGCATCTCTAAGTTGCTGAGTAACTTGAGATTGCCCTGCCTCAGCCTCAAGAGCTACTAGAATTCAAAAAGAGAATTCTGAACACAGCAAGAGAAAAAGCATTAGGGAGCATGTAAGTGAATTCACATCAGACTATCAACAGTTTCTCATCAGGAACCTTTCAGGTGAGGGAAGAATGTGAAAATATATTCAAAGTGCTGAAAGAAAAAAAAGAATACATGGAGGAAGGATAGATAGCATAGAGGGAAGGGAGGGGTGGGGTCGGGGCTGGGGGGTGAGAGTAATAACAGAATGTGTGACAGATACCATTGCCCTGTGTACATGGATGAATGCACAGATGGTGTGACTCTAATTTGTGTACAACCAGAGAAAAACAGCTGTACTCCATTTGTGTTCAATGAATCAAAATTAAAAAAATACATATTTGGCAAAGCTATGCTTTAGAAATGAAGAAGAAATGAAGTCCTTTCCAGCACCCCCCCCCAAAAAAAGACTAAAGAAATTAATTACCACTAGATCTTACAAGACATGCTAAAGAGAATGCTACAACTGGAAGTGAAGGAGTAGCATTTAATAGAACAAAAGTATGTTAAAGTAGAATACTCACTAGGAGAGGCAAATCCATAATGAACTCACAATACATGAATATTGTGTTGGTGCTATGTGAATCCTTCAAACCTCTAGCATGAAGGATAAGAGTCAAAATGGTCTCTACAGTCATGATTAGTTGTTAAGGAACACACAATATATAGAGATGTAAATTACGCTAAAATATAAATGTTGTGGAGAACATAAAATATTAACATACTTTCAGTGAATCAAATTGTCACTATCAGCTTAAAACAGTCTATAATAACTATAAACTATATGTTATCCTATAATAACCACAAAGAAATTACAGCAGATACAAAAAGAGGAAAGAAAAAGAAATCGAATCTTATCTTCACAGAAAACTACCAGTCTACAAAGGTAAAAAAACAAGAGAACAAGGAAAAAGGGGCATAAAATGAAATAGAAAATAGCACAGTGGAAAATTATAGCATTAAGTCCTTAGTTACCAATTACCCTGAATGTCAGTGGATTAAAATCTCCACTGGCTGTATAAAGAGTGACTGAATATATTAAAAGGAAAAAACAGCAAGATTCAATTATATGCTCCCTGTAAGAGACTCATTTCACTTGTAAAGACACACATAGGTTTAAGTGAAGGGAGGGAAATGATATTTCATGCATATAGAAACCAAAAGAGAACAACGGTATAAGAATTACATCAGATAAAATAGATTTTTAGTTATAAACTGTAAAAAGACAAAATGTAGGTCATTATAATCATCCTAAGTATGTACGGGGGATTAGATCCAAAATTTGAGGATGATCACTAAAATTTGTGGATGATCAGGTCACTTATGTACAATGCATAGAATTTTTATATAACGTAGGCATCTTCTTCCATAAATTTTATTTTTTCCATATTTTTATTGGTGCATTATAGTAGTACAACATGGGATTTGTTGTTACATATTTGTACATGCTTATATTATAACATAAAATTTGACCAATATTATTCCCCAGTATTTCCCTTTTCCTTCCCCTCTTCCTTCCTTTCCTTCCACCTCCTGGTGGTTTTTCTCAATCTACTAATTTCCCTTCAATTTTCATAAGATCTCTGCTCACCTTTATTTTCTGTTTTCCTTTCTAGCCTTCCACATGTGAGAGAAAAACATATGATCCTTCACATTCTGAGTGTGGCTTATTTTGCTTAACAATGTTCTTAAGTTCCATCCATTATCCTGCAAATGACATAATTTCATTTTTCTTTATAGCTAAATAAAACTTCATTGTGTATATATACATCTGTATGTATATCCATTAATCTATTAATGGAGACTTAAGCTGGTTCCATAGCTCAGCCATTGTGAATTGTGCTGCTACAAACATGATATGCATGTATTGCTATAGTATGATGACTTTAATTATTTAGGATAAATACCAAGGAGTGGTATAGCTGGGTCATATGGTGGTTCCATGCCTATTCTTTTAAGAAACCTCCATACTTATTCCCACAACAGTTGTCTTCCATAGGTTTTAAATAATCTCTATATTACTTTTAATATCTAGTAAAACATAATATTATGTAAATAGTTATTATATTGCTTATGGGACAATGATAAGAAAAAATGCATGTGATCAATATCCAGGACATATGAAGAATTCAAAAAACTTAACACAAAAATCCCCCACAAAAAAACCCAATCAATAAATGGGCAAAGGAACTAAAGAATATGAAGAAATACAGTGGTCAACAAATATATGAAAAAATGTTCAACTCCTCTAGTAATTAGAGAAATGCAAATTAAAACAACAATGAGATTTCATCTCACCCCAGTCAGAATGGCAAATATAGAATGGCAGATACAAGAATACAAGTAACAATAAATGTTGGTGAGGATGTGGGGGAAAAGGTACATTTACACATTGCTGGTGGTACTGCAAATTGGTGCAACCACTCTGGAAAGCAGTATGGAGATTTCTCAGAAAATTTGGAATGGAACCACCATTTGACCCAGTTATCCCACACCTCAGTATAAATGCAAAGGACTTAAAGTCAGCATCCTACAGTGACATGGCCACATCAATGTTTATAGCAGCTCAATTCATAAATAGCTAAGCTATGAAACCAACCTAGGTGCCCTTCAATAGATGAACGGATAAAGAAAATGTGGTATATATACCCAATGGAATATTACTCAGCCATAAAAATTAAATTATGATATTTGGCAGTAAATGAATGGAACTGAAGATTATCATGCTAAGTGAAATAAGTCAATCCCCCAAAAACATGAACCAAATGTTCTCTCTGATATGCTGATGCTAACATACAACAAGTGGGTGAATAGAAGTTCAGTGGTTTAGACAAAAGGAAATTAAGGAAAAGGGGGGGGGGGAATTGAAAGACAGTAGAATGAATCAGACATAACTTTCCTATGTTCATATATGAATACACAATCAGTAAAACACCACCTCATGTACAACCACAAAGATGGGATTCTAATTAGAATAAGTTATACTCCATGTATGTATAATATGTCAAAATACACTCTATTGTCATATATATCTAAAAAGAACAAATAAAAAATGTACAAAAATAAAATAAGAAGTCTTACATATTGTAATTTTAAAAAAGAAAAAAATGCATGTATGTGTTCAGTGCAAAAGCAGTTTTTTTCAAGTATTTATAATCCATGATTGATTAAGTCCACAAATATTTAGGCCATCCATATATACTGATAAAATTATCTATTCATGAAGAGGATAAAAGAATTGTGAATATATACACACATACATATATATATATGTATATGCATATATATAAATGTGCATATATATATATTTAGGTGCACCTAACCCTGTGGCACTCAAATTTATAAAGTAAATATTATTCGATCTAGAGGGAGAGGTAAACTGCAGTAAAAATACTAGAAGACTTCTGCACCCCACTTTCATCAATGGACAGATCATTCAGAGAGAAAATTGACAAAGAAACATCAGATTTAAACTATACTCTAGACCAAATGGACATATCAGACATTTATTGAACATTTCATCTAACAGCTGCACACATTCCTCTAAACTGCACATGGAATATTCTCCAAGTCATATGATGGGACACAAAATAATCTCACCAATTTAAGAGAGATCATTATCAACCATCTTACCTGACTATAATGATATAAAAATAGCAGTCAATAGTGAGGCAAACTGTAAAACTTTACAAATACTTGGCAATCAAACAACATGAACTTGAATAACTGATAATTAATTGAAGAAGTCAAAATAAATATTTCAGAGGCAGTACTATTCAGCCTTAAAAAGATGGAAATTCTCCCATTTGTGATAACATAAATAAAGCTGGAGGACATTATGTTAAGTTAAATAATTCAGACAAGAAAAACAAAAGTTGGATTTATTCCAGTCTTTCCCTAACCCATTCCTGCTCGCTTCCATTCATTTCCCTTTATTGACTCCACAGATCTCTCTAAATTCCTAACTCCCTACCCCACTTATTTTGGATTAGTTTCCAGCTTCTGCATATCAGAGAAAACATTAGACCTTTGACTTTTGGGGACTGCCTTATTTCAATTGGCATGATAGTTTCCAGTTCCATCCATTTACATACTTTTATAATTATGTCAAAACAAATCCTATTGTTATGTATAACTAAAAAGAACCAATTAAAAAATGATATGCTCACCTGATCTCACTCACAAAAGCTTTGATCTCTTTGAAGTAGAGTGTGGAATGATGGTTACCAGAGTTGAGGTGATGGGGGAAGGAGTCTGAGGAGGTTTTGGCTAAAGAATGCACACTTATGATTTCATAGGAGAAATACATTTAAGAGATCTGTGACAAGCAAGGTGGTACATGCCGGTTATCTTATCAACTCGGGAGTCTGAGGCAGGAGGGTCACAGTTTTGAGGCCAGCAATAGCAACTTAGTGAGTCCCTCAGCAACTTAATGAGACCCTGAATCTGTCTCAAAATGAAATAAAAAAAAAAGAGTTCTGGATGTGTAGCTCAGTGGCAGAGCACATTTGGTTTCCATCCCCTGAACCTAAAGAGAGGGAAAGGAGAAGGAGAAGGAGATGAAGATGAAGAGGGAGAGGGAGAGGGAGAGAGAAAGATGAAAGATCTGTTTTGCAGCAAGGTGACTATAGCTAATGATGGTACATTTTATATTGTATTCCTGAAAAATTCAAAGAGCATGTATGTTGAGTATTCTCATCACAAAAATAATAACTGTGTGAGGTAATCAACTTTTTAATTTGCAAAATGTAGCCATTCCACAATGTGTATGTACCTCAGAACATCCTGGTATAGCACTGGGACTGTAACTCAGGCGTACAGAACTTGCCTAATATGTATGAGGCCCTGGGTTTGATCCTCAGCACCACAAAGAAAAAAAAAAACAGTTTAAAAATAAATACATAAAATACTATTCACTTAAGGGCTGGGGTTGTAGCTCAGTGGTGGAGTGCTTGCCTAGCACATGTGAGACACTGGGTTTGATCCTCAGCGCCACATAAAGTAAATAAAGGTATTGTGTCCATCTACAACTAAAAATAATAATAATAAAATAAAATACTATCCACTTACAAATTAAAAATAAAAAAATCTAAGAAATGCTGAAAAATAGATGAATACAGGACAACAAATAGAAAATAATGAGCAAGGTAGATATTAATTCAAGTATAAACATTATCACTGTGAATTCCAAGGGTTTAACAAGCACTAATCAACTACTCAAAGAGAGAGATTGTCAGTTTGTGTCAATTAAGAAGAAAGTCATTTTAAATATAAAGATGGATATGAATTAAAAGTAAATGAATGCAATCAAATAGAAAATAACAAAAAAGCAAGAGGACCTATACCAATTTCAAAAAGGAGCAGACTTTAAGGAAAGAAATGTTATCAAGAATAAAGCGGGAGTTGGAGTTGTGGCTCAGTGGAGAGCGCTTTCCCTGGCATTGCCTGGGTTTGATACTCAGCCCCACATATAAATAAATAAAATAAAAGATCCATTGACATCTAAAAAAATTTAAAAAAAAGAATAAAGGGGGTGTGGGGATATAGCTCAGTTGGTAGAGTGCTTGTCTCACAAGCACAAGGCCTTGGGTTCAATCCCCAGCACTGCAAAAAAAAAATAAAAATAAAAAAAATAAAGAGTAAAGGGCATTACATAATGATAAATTGATCAGGTTTCAAGAAGATATTATAATCCTTGACATACATGTGTCTAAAAAGAAAAGAACTGATGTGCCTGTGTCACTACAGAATGCTGATTTTAAATTCTTCAGATATACACCAAGGACAGAATTTTCCAATGTACACATATGAAAACATCACAGTGAATCCCACCATCATGTACATTCACAAGAATGGGATCCTAACTTGAATAAGATATATTCCATGCTTGTATAATTATATCAAAATGGATTCTACTACCATGTGTAACTAAAAAGAACCAATAAATAAGTAAACAAGAATGTAATTAGGAACATTCTTAATGAAGAGCATGTGGTCTACAAGAACATTTAAAAATTTTTGTTACAAAAGATGACAAAAATGTATTGTTTTCCTTTAAGTGATGTAAAGATATCCATTATTCATAAATTGGTTTTAAGTTAAAAAAAGGAATCACAAGGAGAAATAGATGAATTCATCATATTTTCAAGACACTGTGCACCAATGAAGGACAATGAAGGTCAAGTGTTGTGAAACACCAAATGAGCTCTGCTATTGCCCCGGCCTAGTGCTTTGAGAGAGCTTGCAGAATGTGGTGTGGTGAGGGTCTTGGCAGCCTTTCTGTGTCAAAAAGATGGAGAAGAAAACATTTGACCCCTGACTTTCTGAGATTGGCTTATTTCATCTAGTATATTCTCCAGTTTCATCCAATTGCCCACAAATGACACAATTTAATTCTTCTTCATGGCTGAATAAAACTCCATTGTATATATGTATACCACATTTTTCTTTATCCAAAATAAAAGCAATGATTTAGTAAAAAAGAAAGAGTTCACAAAATAAAAGGGAGACCAATAGAGTGAAGGAAGAAGATCTAGTGGGAAGAAGGAGGAAAGGGCATGGGAAATTACTGGAAAATGAAATCTATAAAATTATGCTGTATCCATGTATGACTATGCCACAGTGAATCACATATACATACAATGTATATGCATATATATGTAATTATAATAACTAATTAGAATAATAAATAACAGAAGGCAGTTTGGTAGAGTTAGTCAATCAGGTGAAGGGAGGAAGAAAAGGAAAGGGACAGTAAAGGCAAATGAGATTGATCCAAATATGCTACATGCATGTACATATGGGGCATAATGAATCCCAACTATTTTGCATATTTTTAGAGTGCACCAAAAAAAGTAAAGAAAAGATGGAGCAGACAGTCTGGACTACAAGGTGATCCAAATGCACCAAGTCATTCCCTATGTCCAGTGTTAGAAAGGGGAAAGAGTAGTCATGCTAACTCCCATGTGCAAAGGGTTGTTATGTGCCATCATTTCTCCACTGTGACATGGGTCTCATAAATAAAAGAGCAGTCCAGAAGAAAATGACAAAGACACAGGAGAAGCCATTTGAAAGAGTATGGCCTTCAACCCTTTCATGGTATTCCTGACTGCAAAAAGAACATGCTATGACCCTTTTGCAACAAGTCCAAAGAGAAAGGGTGATGCCTTAGGGATGAAGGAAATGACGCCTGGAGCCAAACCTGCTTTCCCATGTCTTATTGTTATGTGACTGAAAAACCTGTAAAATTATGAAATAATTCAAATTGAGTTTTCTATTTATAATTGTAGGCCATGATTATTATCAAAAGAAGGAGAAATCAGTAAAAACCAATCTTCTCAGCTTGATTTCCTTTAAAACCTCTGGTAGGAAAATTATGTGAAATTTTTGCATAAAATAGAGAAAACTAATTAATAAACAGAAGCAAGCTCAAAAACATACACACATATAAATAAGAAATTAATATATGGGAAAATAGGATTTTAATAAACGTTTTAGAAATTTGTATGTATGTTGTTGAAATATAATCCACCCTTTCCCTCACATTATATAAAAATCCATTACAGGTAGATCATACACTTAAATATAAAAATGACACAGTATTTAGAACCCAACTTAGGAAAATTATTTCATGATCATTGTGAAGTGTAAAAATTCTTAAACTAAGTAGAATTGTGCCATATGAAAGATATTCTAACCCAGTTGAAGAAGGCAGACTCTGGAGACAGATTGAGTCAGGTTAAGTTCTAATATTCTGTTTTTGTAAGGCATTAACTAAGATTCAGAACTGGAACATGGACGTGGTAAGAGTGCCTACCTATTGACATGTTTTCATGATCGAATGAACTAATAATACATAAATGCTGTAGAACAATAGAAGGCATATACTAACTACTAAGTTAGGTGTTGCCAATATTGACAGATCTTGAATCCTGCAAAGCTTGTTCATTCTAGAAGCAGGTCTTAGTCACACTTGACATGGTTTCCAGCTCTCCACTTCCTCCCAGTTCCTCAAGGAGTGTGATTCAGGTATCTACCTTATACAGTCTTACTGTGGGACTGCTATGGTTTGGATGTGAGGTGTCCCCCAAAAGCTCATGTGTGAGATAATTCAAGAAGGTTTAGAGCTGAAATGATTGGGTTATAAGAGCATTCACCTAATCAACATGTTAATCCTCTGGTAGAGACTAACTCAGTGGTAAGTGTAGACAGGTAGGTGTGCTGACGGGGGCATGTCTTTGGGGTGCATATTTTGTCCTTGTTCACAGGAGCTCTCTGTTTCCTTGTGCTATGCTTCCAGCTGCTTTCCTCTGGTACACTCTTCTGCCTTGGTGTTCTCTCTCACCGTAGGCCTGGAGGAATGGAGTCACTGCCTATGGACTGAGACTTTTGAAACCACGAGCCCCAAAATATACTCTTCCTCCTCTAAAATTGTTCTTATCAGGTCTTTGGGTCACAATGGCAAAAAAAAACTGACTAAAACAGGGATATCTAGACAAAACTTTCATCTTAATTGACCCAGTAACCCAAGGTAGACTGTATGTATGGGTAGCAGTGACCACCTCTCAGCCACAGTATGACTCCATGGAACTCACCTTAGCTTCCTCTAAGCCAAACAGGGAGCTATCCCCATGTGGAACCAGCAAGGGTAACATTCTGGGCCTCAATGAAGGCTATAACCTGTGCTTCTCACTTTCATACCCTCTCCTCAATCATCACCCACTGGTTGGCTATTCCAAAGGTCCCCCACGTCCCCTGTGACTGTGAGGCATACTACCTTCCTTTTTGTGTAATTGTAAATATTATGCTGCTTGTTATTCAATCTGTTTCATCAAGTTGCCTCTTTGGTGTCTTACTTGAAGCACACCTCAGAAACTAAATACTTCTTCACTAAGGGCTCTTCTAGAGAGTGGCTATGTTGGCAGCCACTGATTGAACTGTAGGTAGCTCAGACAAGAGCCACAGGTGTGTCTCACTCAACAAACAAATTTCTTGTGAGAGGGACAACTCATTGAAAGTCACATGCTTAGACATTAGCCCATTCATCAGAATAGGAAGTATTCTGTGAAAGACACAGTGCAAACATGCACATACCCCAGGGTTCTGGGGCAGGACTAGAGTTTATTACCCCTCAAGAGCAAACTAGAAATAGCAAAAAGCTGTATCTTAATATTTTCTGCCATTACTTTAGAAACATGTGATATGCTCTTTGTAAATTGCATTCAAATTCAAGTTTAATTTATCACTTTTGTATATCTACCTTTTCTCCTTCCCATTAATTTTTTTCTAGACTACTCAGGTTATTTTTTTGCCTACATGAAGGGCCATTCCTGGACCATACTGTGGTCCTCCTAAAGCAGGCATGCCTGTGTTTGGAACAGTGGATCCTAAGGTAAGGGGTTGATTGGGGGGTCGTTTGTATTACAGTACCAGGAATCCAAACTAGAGCCCTGCATAGGGCTGGGCAATTTCTCTACCTCTGAGTTACACCCTCAACCCTTAATTCTTTTTTCTAATTAGTTGAATGAGGATCCGACAAATCACCTGATGGTTTGTTACTGCAGAATTAGATGCATTTTGTTGTTTAAAAATGTTTTGCTCTGTCCCATCACTACTCTATAACCAATTTTAATTTGGGGTACATCATAATTGGAATGGGTTTTAATGTTTCCTCAAAACTATATGGAGTGAAACAAAAATTAACATAATGTATAAGTTAATATACTGGCTGTATTTTTACTTATAATTTGAGGCTGAATGAGCCCTCAAATAAACAGCAAATTCTGATCACCATTATATGAGTCAGGTATCTATTCCTATAGTATATAGTATATGCTGTATACTATATACTAGATATAATAGACATAGTTTAGAGACAAGAGAGTTTGTTTTCCCCTCATATATGATCTGAATTTGAGGTGTCTGTGATGGGATCTTTCTCTGAATTATTGTGGACAGTCCAGGTTCTGTGAAATCTGTGAATTGTGGGACATGAAACCTTCCACGCTATCAGAGTCATGTGTGGGGATTGGGTACTCAGCACTGGGTCTTCTGTGTCTCTGACATCATGTTAGCATGGTTCTATGTCTATCACCTGTCATCTACTAACCCTAACCACTTATATCTAATGTACCATCGAACAGACATTTTGAAAAACAGCATTCCATCGTACAAATATATTTCTTCCTCACATATGTCCTGCCACGCTGCCCTTTGCTGAAGAGCTTAGTGAAGAACAATCCAGAGCACAGGTCATGATACTTTATAACATATGCATTGAAATGAAGAAGAAAAGGAGATTTGACAATTCCTTACCTTTTATAGGAAAATGATATTAATCTAGTTAAAATGATATGAATAGACAGACTCTCCATGAGGTGGGGGGTAGGAAAAGTAGATAGATTCTCCATGTGGTGGGGATAGGGGAAGGAAAGACAGTGGAATGAATCCAACATAATTTTCATATGTAAATATAGGAATACATCACAATGATCTCACCATCCTGTGCATGCATCCTCAAGACTGGGATTCTAATAAGATATATTCTATACCTGTGTAGTTATATAAAAATGGATTCCACTGTCATGTATAGCTAAAAAGAACTAATAAAATAAAAAGAAGATTTGAAATTTCAATGAGTCTGTTCTTTCTCAAGGAGTAAATATTAGTTTTGAGAGGTGAGAAAAATTTTTGTGAATTAAAATTCCTTATAATAATAGCCCTAGAAATCTTCTATCTTGATCTCAGAAGTGAGAAATATGCTCAAAGTCAGCTGTTATCTTTCACTCCAGGTCTCCAAGCTGCAGGGATAGTTATTGCATTGAAGCTATGAATAAGGTGTGGAGAACAGAATGCTATGGTATAGTTCATGATTATGGACTATAAGTCTTGATTCTGTGGATGTAAAAGGACTGCAGTGTGCAGTTCCATGGCTCTTCAGTCTTTGTAGATATAGGTCTTGGACACAGCCCTGATGCTGTCCATCAGAGAGCTGTAACTGTGCACAGGGAGCTGTATGGGGGTGAGTGAACAGTCCTCCCTGCTGTGGAATTTTTTTTGTTTATCCAGTACATGTGCAGAATGCTCATTTAACCTGTGCCCATCTCTTAAATCACTGCATGGAGAGTTGGGCATATGAATCTGTGAAGGGTTGGGCACATGTTGTTATCATGCTGTTTTGTCCTTTTCTAACAGAATTTCTCTGTCAGTGCATAATACAATCTGAATCACTCTCTAGTCTTCATCTGCCAAAAATATGATGTCTCAATTTTCACACCCAGGTCTGTATAAGTACACCGTATTTATTAACTTAAAAAAATCAAATTTACCTGAGATCACGATGATACATATTCTATGGCTTCTGGGATTTGTGATGGGTAATGCAATTCCATGGTGTGTCCACAGAATGCATGGTTCCATAGAATTCATGTTGGAATCTGTAGAATAAAAAGAACTAAATTATCACAGGTGTTTTTTCAGAGAGTGCTGAAAGAAAAGTTGTCTTTTGAAAGCTTGAAGGAAAATTTGTACCAAGAAAACATTCTTCTGAATGCAGAAATATAACCTATATTCCCCATTATTGAAATTTCTGCCTCTTGACTTTGTGTGAAAGATGTTTCTTCTAAAAACTTATTGATGGACTCCTGCCCACATACTTATATATAAATGTTTGAAAATTAGGTTTTCTGGAATATGTGAGGCACAGGAACCTATTTATAAAGAAGTGGCTACTGACACTCAATCTGGCAACCAGGTAATGGGGAATATGATGAGGAAGAGGAAAAGGGGCCATTCCTGGGCCTTCATGTAGTCCTCCTGAAGCAGGCACACCTGTGTTTGGAACAGTGGCTCATAAGGGAAGGGGCCTTGTTATTCTCTCTCCACTTGTCCATTCTGTTCTAGAGTACAAAGGGTTTTGTTTTTATAGTTGATGTTGTAGGATTGAGTTTGAAAGTTTCTTGGAACCAAATTAGTACTTAGGTACTAATTTTTGTAATAATTTTAGACTTAGAGAATGTTACAAAGATAGGACAAAGTTTCTTACAACTTTCATCTTCCTGTAATATTAATATCTTACAAAACCATAGCATACTTACAGAAACTGAGAAATCAATAATGTTTACAAAGTATTAAAAATAATTTTTTGTTCATTTTTGTGCTAGTCAGGTTTAAGTTACTGTGGGAAAATACCTAAGAAAATCAACTTAGAGGAGAAAATATTTATCATAGCTCACGGTTTCAGAGGTTTCAGTCTGTTGTTGGCTGGCAACATATCTGTGGGCTTGTGACAAGGCAGAGCATCATAGCAAAGAGGGCATGGGAGATCAGAACTGCTCATCTCATGGTGGCTGGAAAACAGAGATTGAAAAAAATGGCTGGGGATAAGAAATACCCTTGTAGGGCATGACCCCACTGACCTACTTCCTCCAGCAAGACCCCACCTTCTACACTTTCCATGACCTCCCAATAATGTCATCAGCTACAAACCCATTAATCTATTGATGAAATCTGAGCTCTCGTGATCCTATCACTTCCTAAAAGCCCCACCTCTAATCACGGCTATGCTGGAAGCCAATTCAACTCATTAAGCATTTGGGGAACATTTCAGATCCAGTCGATAACAGTGTTTCACCTGGCTTTCTGCTTACGTCATTTTTAGGATCTAATCCAGAATACTGTATTGCATTTAGTTTTTAGATACATTACCTATACATTGCTGCACACAAGACAATCACCACATAAATTAGTTGGTTAAGGAAGAAGCACACACTCTCTAACAGTTTTTTGGGGTTAAGGATCAAGATGTAGATAATAGTGCTGACACAAATGAAGGAGTTAAAACCACAAATCCTGTAGAAGAGAACATAAGAATCAATTTCCATGGTTTTATGTTAAATAAATATTTTATGATACCAATAAAACAATTATAAGGGAAACAGGTAAACTGAACTTTATCAGAACTTCAAATTTTTATAATTATAAATACAATATCAAAAAGTAAAAAGACAACCCAAATAACAAGATGTCACCCGATGATGCCCACCTCTTTGTATACACACTATGTATTCTGTCTCCTTCCCAAGAGTGTGATCCGAACAGGAGATGGCTTTTTAAATAATAGACTATTTTAAAGGGAAGGAATATCATGTTGTATAAAATTGAGATTCTCTTGCTACAAACTTCCCCTCTGATGTCTTTGATGAGACTTTTTGCCATGTGGGAGAAGTCCACAAGTCAAGGAACTGAACCCAGCCTCGGGTCAATAGTCAGCAAGAAACAGAGGCCCTTGGTCCTCTTATATGCAGTGCAGAACCCAGTGCCTCACACGTGCTAGGCAAGTGCTCTACCACTGAGCTACAACTCCAGACCTTGGGTTCATTTTTAATGTTAGATTAATTGCTATAATGTGTACACCTCCAATGGTGTACCTATACTTATACCAATTCTGACCTTCCCTATAGTGATTCAAATTCCATATGATTACTTTATCATTTTCTTAGATTCTCTTGCATTGTTACGTATTTACCTTCATGTTGCCAACCAGAAATATACAACCAGGGGTACAGTAATGACTGAGTAATTGCAGGAGAAATGAATCAAGAGGTTATGGAAAAAACTGTAGGGTTTAGATATGCTGTACTGCAAATAGTAATCAGTGGGTACATATAAGAGACTGTATGCAAGACATTATATATCAAACAATTAAGAAGTGTGAGACCTAAGAGATCTGAAACAAAGACTGAGTCCTAATACTGCCCCAGAGAGGTAGCTTACTTCTGCCAGAGCGTTCCAAGTCTGGGCTATAGTAAGGATCTTGACAGAATTCTGAGTTGGGCAGATGAAGCTGAAGTTTTGGAGAACACATGGCCCAACTTCCTGAAGTCATTCTGCATGGCCTACAGTGTGTGTGTGAGAGAGAGAGAGACAGAGAGAGGCAGCAGATGGGGCTGCCAGATGCCATCACTACACTTAAACAATTTTGGAAGCAGAGCAGAGGAAAAAGATAAAACAAGAAGCCATTGAAATGAGCTAACATTCCTTTGTACATATGAATATACCACAGTGAATCCTACCATTATGTATAACCACAAGATACTAACTAAAATAAATAAATAAAAAATAAAAGTAGACATCAGAAAGAACAGTAAAGTGGAAAGAGGGGAACAGTGGGAGGAAGGAGAGGAAAGGGAAAATATTGGGGACATAATTAGAACAAATTATATTCTATGCTTTTATAATTATGTCAAAATGAATCCTAATATTATGTATAACTAAAAGAACCAACAAATTAAAAAATGAACTTGACCTTCAACCCTGTCAACTTATTAATGGAAATTAATTGAAGTCTTTGCTTGATGCAGACATCTTACAACAAGCCCATGACTACCTTACAGACGCAGGAAGTAATGTGTTTGGATAGGATGAATCACACATCACGGACACCAAACTTCATTTATTATGATTTTTTTTGTACATATGGTTGATAAAAATACTGTTATAAATTAATTTAAATAGGGATTTCTACTCGTAAGAGTCGAACACAATTGTAATTTGCTATGATTCAGATATAAGAAATCCCCTGGAAAGCTCACATGTTAGGCAATACAGGAATGTTCAGAGGTGAAATGCTTAGATTATGAGAGCTGTAACCTCATCATCAGATTAATCCATTCAATGGATCAGCAATTTGGATGCACTACTGGGTGGTAACTATAGATAGGTGGGGCATGGCTGTAGGAAGTGGGTCATGGTGAGGGTGAGGCCTGGCCTTGGATTATATATTGGCCCTGACAACCCCCTCTGTCTCTCTCTCTCCTGATTTGTAGCTGTCAGAAGCTGAACAGCTCTTCTCCACCAACCTTTCTGCCATGATGTTCTGTATCACCTCAGGCCCAGAATAATAGGGCAGTTTGACCATGGACTGAACTTCTGAAACTATGAGCACAAAATAAACTTTTCCTCCCCTAAGTAGCTCTTGTCAGGTATTCTGATAACAGGAATGAATATTTAACTAACACATCATCAAACCATAAAATAGGCTTATTTCTTATTTCCTCTATTTGTTTCTCCAGAAAATTTTCGGTTTATGTATTTATTTATTTTGGCAGTACTGGGCATCAAACACAGGGCCTTGCACATAGAAGGCAAGTTCTCTACCACTGAGCTACACACCCATCCCCTCTCCAGTTTACTTTAAATTTTAGAATCATCTTGCCTCTGCCCTACATATGTGTCACAGTCTGCACAGTTTGCACAGAAGCATAGGATTACTTTTAATATGCAGTGAAATTATAGATAATGGTGCCAAATTTTTTTTTTCTTTCTTTTTTTAAATTTTTTTTTAAATTTAATTTTGATTCATTGAACACAAATGGAGTACAGCTATTGTTTCTCTGGTTGTACACAAAGTAGAGTCACACCATCTGTGCATTCATACATGTACACAGGGCAATGGTGTCTGTCACACATTTTGTTTTTATTACCTCCCCACCTCTCCCTTCCCTCTATGCTATCTAGCCTTCCTCGAAAGGTGCCAAATTATAATCAAAATTAAAAGTCAAGATGAGTGTTCATTTTTGGCAAAAGACAATATCTGATCTTGAGATATGTATACGATATAGAAACCCAGAACCCCTGATGATAGCATTAACTTTCAAAAGTTTTAAGTTTGGCATGAAAACATCCACAAAGTGTCAATACTCTTGCTCTGGCTATTGTTAATATCACATAAATTTTTAACAAATACTACCCCATGCAAGAGGAGTTTAGACAGATCTAAACAGTTTAATTTTATAGCAGATGCATGCTCTTGAGTCTGAGAGATGCACTTGTGGGAATCATCCTTCAATAGAGAATGTGTCCATCTCATCAATGACAAGCTTGCACCAGTACCAACCTACCTGGCAGGCTCGAAGTAAGTATTGATCTGCTTACTAGAGTTATGAGTTGTTTCTGTCCTCTTCTGGCTTTTGCTTCTCTTGGTGGTTTCAGGAGAGGGCATCCATGTTTAGCCTGGGTTGAGAAATACCATCTTCACTACCAGAATACACAGCATCTATTCACATCAGACTCTGTCAAAGGAGTGTCAAAGGTTCAGCCTAAAATAATGTACATGAACAGATCAGCTTAATAATAGAAATATAAGTCAATTATTGACAAAGTCAATGCAAAGTATGATCTATAATAGGCACAAGCAATTTGTGGAACTTTTTAAAAATAATTCACAAGTTGGTAAAGAAAATAAATGGAATTTTGCAAGTCCCTATTTATAACACAACAGTACAAAAAGAGGTGCTGCCTAGAGATATATGTACACATTTCTGAATGGCATTTTTATACCGTTGCAAGCAATTTTAGTATTCACTCATCAAAGAGTAAGAAAATAATACATACTTATATTATGAGCCATCTGTACAAGAAAATGTCATGCAGACTTACACAAAAGCAAGAAGGAGGCAATCAAGGACTCCAGCCAATGCCTTTAGCTTTTGCATAAGAAGAAAAGCAGACAATATGATGAAGTACACATACGTACAGTAAGTAAGTGGTGTGCCTCTGTATTCAGGGAGTCTCAGTGTAAGGTCCACATAAATTATTGTCCTTGTGAATAGTTCACAACTGAAAAATATTTAGCTACATTATGAAACCATGTACTGATCTTCTTAAGCACAAGACCCTGAACACATTTTCCTTGTTTTTCTTAGGAAAGTCACCATCTTTCTCATTTTCAACCAAAGGTATTTAGAGGAAGTTTCTGAACAATTAAAGTAGATAATGCATAGCATCTTTCTCTCCAAGAAAACTGATATTCCCATTTAATTAAGCAATGACAGATATGAAAAGATGAAAATATTTTAAAGGAATCTTTGAAAAATGATTAAGAATGCATTTTTAAACACAGGAATAAAAAGCAATAATATGCAACACAAAAATACAAAATTTGGTTGTAGACAATGTATTTGTGACCAACCATGAAAATATATGTGAAGTGTAAACGTATGCTGTCAGAATACAAAGAATGAATAAACATGACAAGGCAAGGCCTGAAGCAGTAATGTGCTGTTGTTCAGCAAGCAGAATAATTTTTTTAAATGTCATTCTTCTTACAAATAATCTGAATTCCACATTTAACCCAGAGGGAGGGCAGGGACAGCTGCACTTGCATATGTAGACCCCACAGAGAGATCCGGCTCAGCTGTGCCTTGGTAAGCATGGTCTGGAGAGGACACACCCACTGGATCCTCTGGGCTTGAGCTGGAGAATGTGATGGCGTCTGTACAGGCTCCTCCCCTTCTAGATTTTGCCAGGGCAGTAGAATGTTTCCAAGATTCCAAAAAAGTAAGGGAAAGAAAGAGAAGGTGAAGCATCAACATAATTATTAAAAAGCAAGAGAAAAAGAGAAAATATGTTGCCTAAGATACACAGGAACATTAGGAATGTTAAGTGCCAATAGTGATATTCAGAAGTTCTAAGCCCTTCTCTTCACTCAAGGTACAGCACAGAATATTGGTTTAGATGCAAATTGTGCACCGTTTTACTCTTTCTTTATCATAGAATAACACTGTGATTAAGAGAATAGATTCTCGTGGGAAAATTCTTGGGTTAAGTAAAGTCTCTATGACTAAAGCAGTATTTGTACAAAAAGAAATAAAACCATAGGAAAAGACAAAATAATACAGTATTAAAACTTATCTTGCAAATGTAACTTCATGACCATGGGATAAGGTAAAATGTCTTAAAGTAAAACTGGAAAGTAGGTTCCAAGTAGGAATAAGATAGTATACCACAGTTGATATGAGCAAAGGCTCTGGAGACAGACTAAGTTAGGCTTAATAGGAATCATCCTATTCCTTTCTTGCACAGCTTGAGCTCAAATTCAGACCTGGACCAAGGGAGCAGGAATAGTACCTGCTTCATGACATGTGAGAACTAAATAAAGTAATCAAGCATAAAGCATGTAGACTAACAGCAGATAATAACCCCAAACTGCTGTTTTTGAAAGATGTATCCTTTGCATTGATTGCACTGATGCTTCATTACTTTACATAACAATGAAAAAACATCAGTTACAATCTTTGGCACAATTATTTCCTATCACTTAGATTTTCTATTTAGTAATTAATGGAAAATTATCTCAATATACATGAAAAGTTGTCTCACATCACTGATATGAATATATGAGAAGACAGTGAATGAATCTGACTTAACTTTCCCATGTAGGTACAAAAACACACCACAGTGAATCTCACCATCATGTACAAGTGGGGTCCTAATTAGAATAAAATATATTCCATGCTTGTACAATTATATCAAAATGGAATATACTGCCATGTATAACTAAAAAGAATCCATAGAGAAAGAAAGAAGGAAAGTAGAAGCAAAATACATGAATGGAAGTATTCTAAATTTTCTTCCAATCAGGACAAACTCTCCTGAACCATTTTCATCACATCTTATACAAGATTTCCCCCATTATCATCCTCTGTGATGGCATGAAGATTTGGTGGTGCAGCATTTCTTAAGAAAGTCCCACACTATTCCTCATGAGATCATCTTTCCAAGCCACCGACAGCCTTTCTCCTAGTGTGGTTGTCAGTGTATCATTGTAAGGTGTCAATCAATGTTTTTAACATGCTTGTGTACATATGAAAATGATCATATGACTGCCTTCTTGTCAATAGGGTTTTTACACTATCAATTTTAAGCTGCATCTCTGTTTTAAAGATGTAAGAATGTGCAAACTATTATTAATGGAGTAATCTGTTTTTCCACATGACTGCCCCATTTCAAAAATAAAACCATGGTGTCTCATTTGGTCTATTATTGAGAAATTCTGTTTAAATATTGTATAAGCTGGCCAATTCCATGTATACCTAGCTATTAGAGCAATTTGTGGAATATATAATTACTATTTATAAGCTACAAAGAATTCCCATAATTATAGGTTGTGTTGGCATCCATTTGGATATTGGTTTAACTTTCTTATACCAGAAGCAAGGCATAGTCAACTTTGATAGAGTGTCCAGTTCTCTACCTCCGCCCAGTTTCTCATTTTGGTCCACTCAGATATCTACCTTATACACCACTCCCTAGAGACAAAATCCCTCTAGGACAGTTATATAAAGCAGTTGATATGCCCCCACTTATCCGCTCTCCCCCCATAAACTGAACAGAAACGGGCAGCTACTTCTAAGTCACAGTGTGAACTGCTGGATGCCTGTTTGCTTATAGAAATTAGAATTACCCTTTAAAAGAAGCCTGTTGGGTTATGTCCTGGACCCCAGGAAGGCTTTGGGGTATATCTCCCCCAACCCTGGACTAGCTGTTTTTCTGGTCAACTTTGTCTACACCCTTGGACCTGTGAAGTATGCTGCAGTCTTCTCTCTGGCATCTCTAAGTAATACAATGCTGCTGTTATTTCATGTGTTTCATTGAGTTGCCTGCTCTGTGTCTCATTGTCATTGTCCCATGACAATATCCGTGAACATGCCTGTCACTAAGTTCTTTCCTGGTGAGGGCTCTACTACAGAGTGGATATGTCGGTAGGAATAAATGGACAGATGCAGGTAAGATAAAAGTCACAAGGGACTTTGCCAGTATAAACAAGTTTCCTGTAAGAGGGACAATTTCTTACTGGTTGGATGTTTAAGACATAAAGAAGTATCCCATAAAAGGCACATTAGAGATATCCACCATCAAATTTCCTAAAGTTTGTCAGATCAGAGCTTGAGTTTATTCAAAGGAAAACCTCAAGACCAAATTACAAATAGAAAATAATACAAGGATAAGTAATTTTATAAGCTATGGGTAAACAAATCCATTGAGAATTAAGATAGAAATGGCAAAGCACTCTTTGAAAGTGTGGAATAGGGTGGAGGTCTTCTAAAGACTTAGAAAAAAGTTTATATTGAGAATTTCTTCTCTCCTCTTGGAGAAATAATCATTATCCCTTGAAGCTGCATTCCAAATTGAGTCATCTAACTTTTTCTTTTTCCCTGTTCATCTTTATGATCAAATGGACGTTGGTCATACAAAGTACTTAATGATGTAGAAGTGGATGCATTATGATTTCATAAAAAGTGTTGCTCTGCCCACTTCCTACGATGGATTTTGGGCACTGGCAAATTACTTTTTTTTGGGGGGTGTACTGGGGATTGAACCCAGGATTGCTTAATCACTGAGCTATATCCCCAGCCCTTTTTTTTTTATATTGAGGAAGGGTCCTGCTAATTTGCTGAAGCTGGCCTCATTGTTTCTGAGGCTGTCCTTGAATGTGCCATTCTGCCTCAGCTTCCCAAGTCACTGGGATTACAAGCATTTGCCACCATACCTGGTGGGCACTTATAAATTAGATTTTGGTGTGTTCCTTAATGTGTATATGGAATCAAGAGGAAATTTGATTCATGATTTAAGATTTTGATTGAAATGTGCATCTATTAATTCAGTATCTGGAAGGCTGAATAAAGTTAAGAGCATGTCTGAACTCAAGTATTCGACTTGTGCATTTATTGGACACCCTCATCTATTTGAACAAGTATAGAGACAGAGTATTGGTTTCTTGCCTCACAATGGGGTCTGACTTTGGGATGCTTGCAATGGCACCTTTCTGGGGGCCAGGTCAGCCTCTGTGAAGTCTGCCCACAGTAGGCTGTGAGAAATTACACCTTCTGTTCTATCAGAAAGTACTGTTGGGAGTCTTGATGCTCAGTAATGTGTCTTCTGTACCTGTGACATTATGCTGGTATTATTCTATGTCTATCACCTGTCCTCTCTTAACCCTGAGCACTAAGCTCATTGACCCCCGTTTGTCAGTTTGGGATGGGTCACTCTTTATCCAGATCTACATGTGGACTTTTACAAAGCTGCATTCTGTTCTCTGTATGTCAGGGGATGTCTGGTGAAGTGTTAAATTCACAACATACATAATTATAGATTATAATGTACAGATTGGAATTAAGAAGTAGAGAGAACTGATGAGTCAATTACCTATTACAGGAACTCCAGTTAAAATATTTTAAGTGTGTCTGTCCCTTCTCAGAGAATGAAGTGTGAGATTCCAGGGGTGAGAATGTTTCTTGAATTACAAATGTCCAAAATAAAAGCACATAAATATCTGCTATCCTGATCTCAATTGTGAGACATGTGGTCTAGGTCCAGCTGTGTTGCACACTTCAGATCTCCATGCACAGCAGCTGGTTTTCTCGCTGAAGTTATGCATGTATGATGGAGAATATGCTCCATGATTACAGAATATAAAATAAACAGTGCTGACTCTGGATATCCATGATGTGCAGGGTGTAGTCCCACTGCTTTGTAGCTTCAAGGACTTGGTTCCTGGATACAGCCCTGGTGCTGCCAGCAGAGGTTGTGCACAGGGAGCTGCGTGGAGTGAGTGGGCAGTCCTCCCTGCTATGGTGTCTTTGTTTATAAAACACATGGGCAGTCACCATTTATCTTGTGTCCATTTCTTAAACCACTGCATGGGGGCTGCAGATGTGTTCCATCCTCTAAATTATTTTTTGAACCAGGATCTCTACACCTGTATAACACATTCCAAATCACTGATCGCCCTCACTTGACAAAAATCTTTTATCTAAATGATCACTTCCATATGTTCATAAGCGAGGCTTAGACTAAACCACCATACTCACATTTTTTTTTTGCATGTAGTTCAGTACTAGCACAATAACTTCTCAGTGGTGTTTGGGTTTGTCAATGGCTAACATTATTCCAGAATGTGCATGACAATAGACTACATGGTCCCCAAAGAATTCATGATGGAGTCTACAGAATCAAAATAACAATTATTAGAGACATTTTTCAAATAGTTAAAGATACAGTTAGTTGTCTTTTGAAAATTTAAAGAAGGAAACCTGAATTAAGGAAACACTGCTAAATGCAAAAAGATTACTTAGGGTCCCTATCACTGACAGTTCTCAACCAAGGTGGTGCTATACCTTGGATCTGGATTGTCTCCCAAAGGCCTATGTGTTCTATGTGTTAAGGGCTATTTTAATCACTGCTGTGAACAAAAAATCTGATATGAAGAATTAGAAGAGGAAAAGTTTACTTTGGGGCCCACAGTTTCAGAGGTCTTGATCCACACATGGCTGACTCCATTCCTCAGGGCCCAAGGTGCAGCAGGACATCATGGCAGAAGAGTGAACTGGAGGAAAGCAGCTTGGAACATGGCACCAGGAAGTAGAGAGAGAGAAGGAGAGAGAGAACTCCACTCAACAAGGACAAATATAAATCCCAAAGGCATGCACCCATCCACCCACCTCTTCCAGTCACACCCTACTGGCCTATAGTTACCACACTATCAGTTGATTAATCTGGTTAATCCTATCTGTGAATTAATCCAATGATTATGTTAAGGATCTCATAACCCAATCATTTCACCTCTAAACTCTCTTGTATTGTCTCACACATGAGATTTTGGGGACACCTCACATCTCAGCTAACATTTCTGTTTTAGTCAGCTTTTTTGCTTCTGTAGGAAAAGACCTGAAAGGAAAAATTAGAGAGGGAAAAGCTTATTTGGGGGCTCATGGTTTCAGAGGTCTCAGTCCATAGATAGCTGGCTCCATTGCTCAGGGCTTGAGATGTGGCAGAATATCATGGTGGAAGAGTATGTAGAGGAAAGAGGCTCAGGACATGGCCACTAAGAAGCAGAGGGAGAGTTCTGCTCAACAAAGACAAAGTTGACCCTCCTACTCCAGTCACACCCTACTTGCCTACAGTTACCACCAAATTAATCTCTATCATTCAGCAGACTAATGCACTGATTAGGTGAGGGTTTCATCTCTAAGCATTTCACCTCTAATCTTGCATTGCCTCACACTTGAGCTTTAAGGGGACACCACATACCTAAATCCTAACAATTTTGTCCTCAGCCTCACACTATTGGGAGATAAGTGGAAACATTAAGAGGTAGGGCCTAGTGGGAAATTTTAGGTCACTGAAGGTGCACCCTTGCAGGGTGTTTGGGGATTCTAATTTCTTCCTCTTTTTTTCTTTTCATGTCTTGACCATGAGGAGAACAGCTTTGCCTCACCACATGCTCCTGCCAGGATGTATTGCCACACCACACACCAAAATGCAGTGAGGTGAAACTATCACAAACTAAAACCTCCAAAAATGTGAGCCAAAATAACCTTTTTCTCTTTATAAGTTGATTATCTCAGGTATTTTATTGAAGTAATGGAAAACTAACACACATGGCTTCCCCAAATCATAATTCCCCAAAAGGCCTTAGCAGGATCTTTCAGATTTCTTACAGACAGTCTGAAAACAATGCTTTCAGAGGTGTGAGGCAAAGGGACTTATCTTTCAAGAACTCATCACTGACACAAACATTTGTCTATTAATGGGGTATATGATGGGAAAAAAGAAAGAGGAGGAAGGTTCCTAAAATTTTGAGAGGGTTTTCATGAAGCAGGTTCACCTGTGTTTGAAATAGTGGAAAATCATTGAAGCTACTCTGATATTCTCTCTCTATGTGTACATTCAGCTACTGAGGTGTAGGGATATTGTGTGTGTGTGTGTGTTTGAGGATGGGGTTGCATCAAATCAATACCTTGTGAAACAATATTATTTTGAGATAATTTTATATTTATAGAGAATTTTAAGGTGATACAGAGAATTTCATGTACATTCAGCTTCCAGTAATCTGAACTCCTTACATAACCACAGTATATTTATGTAAACTGAAATTGACAGTGGTACAGAACTCTTAAGCTGAACTTCTAATTTTGCCAGTTTTCTACTAATGTCATTTCTTTTTTTCTACTTGAGGATACAATCCAGAATACCATATTAGATTTGCTGTCGGGTGTATTAATTACTTGTTGTTGCATAACAAATTGCCACACAGCTTAGTGGCTCAAACCCTCACATAAACTACTCACAGTTTCTCTAGTCTGGAGTGCAGATGTAGAACGTGGTCAAAGCTGAGGTCTGAATTGAAGGCTCTGCTGGGAAGAATCCCCTTCCAAACTGATGTGGTTGTCATTAGGATTCAGTTTCATGCCCAGGTCAAGATGATTTCACTAGAAAATGATTCTAAAAATTTAAAAACCATACAATTACTTTACAAATTCTTTGAGGAGAAAAGAACCAGAAAGAACAAAAGAGAGGAGAAAAACACTTTCCAACTCATTCTGAGGCCAGTTTACTTTTTATATCCAAATCACATAAAGCTATCTCAAGAAAATAAAATAACATATCAACAAAGATCTAGGCATTAGATTAGAAACTTTGGAACTGCTAGATGAAAACGAGTCAACACTCTAACATATAGATCCAGGCAATGGATTCCTCAATGGGATTCCTAAAGCTCAGGAAATATTAATTTGGTGACATGAGATAGCATCAAATTAAACAGCTTCTGCACAGCAGAAGAAATGACTAAAAGCACGAAGAGAGAACTTATGAAATAGGTGAAAATCATTGTTAGCTAATCTTTTGACAGAGGACTAATTTCCGGAATATATAAAGTATGCAAAAAACTTACCACCAAATATCCAAATAACCCAATCGGTAAATGGGCAGATGAGCGAAACAAAACTTTTCCATGGAAGAAATACAAATGGTCAACAAACATATGGAAAAAAGTTCAACATTGTTAGCAATCAGGGAAAGCAAATCAAAATTACACTGAGATTTCATCTCACTCTAGTTACAATAGCAGCCATCAAGAATACAAAAAAAAAAAAAGAAGAAGAAGAAAAGAAAAGAAAAGAAAAGAAAGGAAAAGAAAAGAAAAGAAAAGAATGTTGGAGAAGCTATGGGAAAAGGAACACTTTTACACTGTTGGTGGGATTATAAATTAGTACAATCACTATTGAAATCAGTGTGGACGTCTTTTGAAAAATTAGGAATGGAAACACCAGATGACCCAGCTATACCACTTCTCAGTATTTATCCTAAAGAATTAAGTCAGCACACTGTAGTGATACATATATACCCAGGTTTATAGCAGCACAATAAACCATAGCCACAGCATGGAAACAGCCTAAGTGTTTGTTGTGTATGAACAGATAAAGAAAATGTGGTATACATACAAACTGGAGTTTTACTTGGCCATAAAGAATAAAATGATGTTATTTGCTGGAAAATGGATGGAATTTGAGGGTGTTTTGTTAAGCAAAGTAAGTCAAGGTAAGAAAGTCAAGGTTCTATATTTTCTCTCACTAGAGAAAAAAAGTGGTGGTTGTGGGGTGGGGATCTCCTGAAAACAGAAGAGAGACCAGTAAGGTAGAGGAAGGGAACAGGGGGAGGGAGAAGGAGAGGGAAAGAGGAAGTACTAGGGAACAAAACTGGCTTAATCATATTGTTATTGTGTGCACATGCAAACATTTAACAGAAAATCCCACAATTGTGTACAATTATGATGCACCAATGAACATCTTTAAAAAGAAAAATATGCACTAATATGCCTTTTGATTATACAGGCAAAATCTTCAAGGATACATTAATAAACCAAACCCAGGAGAATATAAAAATCATTATATAGTATGGCAAAGGGAAAGTGATCCAAGGTTTGATTTAACATACAAAAGCAATTGATGTAACACGCTATCAATATATAATTGGAACCAAAAATGAGTTCAGCAAAGCTGAAATATATGCAATTGGCATAAAAATTCTATTGTATTTCTTTTTTTTTTTTTTGAACCAGGGATTGAACTCAGGGACACTCAGCCACTGAGCCATATCCCCAGCCCTATTTTGTATTTTATTTAGAGACAGGGTCTCACTGAGTTGCTAAGGGCCTCGCTAAGTTGCTGAGGCTGGCTTTGAACTCACGATCCTCCTGACTCAGCCTCCCAAGTCGCTTGGATTACAGGCGTGCGCCACCATGCCCGGCCTCTGTTGTATTTCTAAATAAAAGTAATTAACAATAAAAAATGAAAATAAAAATTTTAAAATAATATCATCCAGGCACATGGTACACACTTGTGCTCCCAGCTAATTGGGAGGATGCTTCATCACACACACAAATGTGAGACTAACCTGAGCAACACATCCAGAACTTGTGTCAAAATAATAAATAAATGAATACATACATAAAATAGCATCAAAATTAAAAACATTTGAAATACATTTAACAAGATAAGTGTAAGATATATACGCCAAAAGCTTAAAAGAAGTATTGAGAGAAAATAAACAAGACCTAAATAAATTTTAAAATGTCCCAACTTCATTGATGAGAAGCCTTAATATGGTTAAGAAGCCAATATACTCTAAAGGAATTTAGAAATTCTGTGCAAGCTTATAAAAAACTCATCTGCTTCTTTTGTTGTAATGAACAAGGTGATTCTAAAATTCACATGGATATGAAAGCTATACAGTAGAGCCCAAGCAATCTTAAAATACAAGAACAAAGTTGGAGCACTCAACTCATACTTCCTGATTTAAAACCTTACTGCAAAGTAGTAGCAATATTGACATTGTGGTACTGGTAAGAGACGTCTAGATTAGTGGAACAGCTTTAGTGTCCAAAAGTTAATTTTTATATGTATAGTCAACTGATTTTACATTATGGCCAACATATTCAACAAGAAAATTATTTTTGAAAAATGTTAGAAAAGTGGGTATCACATGCAAATTGGACTCCTCCTCCACATTGCATACATAGAAGACTGAAAATGAATCATTTACCAAAAGGTAAGAGCTAAAATTGGGGAACTTCTGGAAAATAACATATGAATCAATCTTTATAGCCTTAGCTGAAAAAATGATTTCTATAATGTGAAACCAAAGGCACAAATGACAGAATAAAAATAGAATTATCAAACTTAATCAGAATTAAACACAATACACCATCAAAAGTGAAAAGATAACTCAAAGCATGGGATAACATATTTGCAAACTATATAGGATAAGAATGTATTGTCCAGAATATATAAAATTCCTTACAACTCTAAGACAAAAGGTGACTATCTTAATCAAAAATAAGTAAATTTTTTAAGTAGACATTTCTTCAAAGAAGCTATATAAATATCTAAGAAATACCTTAAATAGCTCAACATTTTTTCGATTATTGAGACATATAAATTAAATAACCATGGGATACATGTCACAAATATAATGGGCATATTAATCAAAAAAAGAAGTTGGAAAAAGCAAGAACTCTATTCCATTTATGTGACACTGTATAAAGTCAAAGTACAGAGAGAGGAAAGAGATCAGTTGTTACTAGGGTTTTAGGTGAGAGAGGTTTGAATCGCTGAAATAAATATGATTTCTCTATTGCAATGATAATTTGCATGATACTGTAATCATAGATGCATGATTATTCTTTTGAAATCCTGCAGAATTTTATATAGGCTTATACATTTATAAACCTAACTGTATATAAATGAAAAAAATTATTATAGGTTTGGTGATTCCATGAGCAATGAGGACAAAGCAATAGAATTCTGTTAGAAATATATGAAATGACCTCACTGAAAGGAGTGAAGGAAATACGAGCCGACCCAGGTAATGTAGGAAGTAAGTTTATTTACTTACTTTAGTTGGTTAGGGTTGTTTCCCATGCAGTAAGTGTTACCAGTTCTGAAGCCACTATGCATGTATTTTTGGACTTCACGATCAAATAAATGGAGTACAATTTCTCACTGATCTGAGTATGGGTTTATGTACAATTAAGTGGGAATAAGTACATTGATTCCTATGGATTAGATGATGTGGTGCTGGAGAAGAGTAGGTGTTCATGTTTAATTAAATATAAAGACATAGAGACTATTATGGTTTAGATATGAGGTTTCCCCTAAAGCTCATATGTGAGATAATGCAAGAAAGTTTAGAGGTGGAAAGATTTGGTTATGAAAATCTTAACCTAATCAATGCATTAGTCCACTGATAGGGATAAACTGAGTGGTGACTGTGTACAAGTAGGTTGTGGCTGGAGGAGATGAATTGATGGGGGCATGCCTTTGGGGTTTATATATTGTCCATGAAGGGCACTCTCTCTCTCTCTTTTTGCTACCAGGTGCCACACTGTTCCATGCTGTTCTTTGCATGACATTCTGTCTGACCTCAGGCCTCCAGAATGGAGTCATAAGTATATGGACTAAGACCTCTGTCTGAATGCATGAACCCCAAAGAAACTTTTCCTCCTCTAATTGTCCTTGTCAGGTCTTTTGGTCACAGCAGTGAAAAAGCACATGCATAGACATATTTATAGACATGTGTACATGTGAGAGTTAGTATACACACATATATTACTTTATGCGCTGACAAGGCTTAGAGTCAAGGAAGAAAGTAATAATAGTACACTTTGTGCCGAGATCTTCCATTTTAATAATATCTTCCAACAAAATCAATTAGGATTCATTAAACAAATGAAAGGTACTAGGCTTGGGCAGGTAATAAATACAATTAGTCTCGAGCATCTTGTAGTGTTAGAAAATTCAAAAGCAGTTAAACATTGATTGTGTATTTTAGAAAAGAAGAAAGAGCTATATGTAATTTCCACCTTTTGAAACTTAAAAGAAGAGCCAATTAAATAAAAAGTAAGCATAAGAAAAGGTGTAATATTGTAAAGACAGCAAAACAAAATAATAGATACAGCCATTGGATTTTTCCAAATGAATCCAGATGACTTAACAGTCTCCATAACATAGAAGTAGGTAAAATTAAAGCAAACGAAACAACAGCAACAACAACGAAAGCACCGAAATTGAATCTTTGCTTGAGGGGATGCAGAGGTGACTCCCACATTAAATGAGAAAATATTATTTAGGAATAAACTAAAGGCATACCAACATGTGTTATTTTCCTTTGTTTACTATGACAAATACTTTACATATTAATAATATACCAAAAAGGAAATATAGGTAGCTACAGTGTTCCTACATATAGAACACAGTGTCAAAATGTGTGTTAGGGTGTGAGACACATGGGAAAGTCAGGACAAGTATATGAGATCATCACAGAAAACGTAACAGGATTTGAGGTGCAGACCTTTGAGCTTGCGCATCGCAGGCAGAGAACACCCCCACATCCCAGCTCAGTCCCATGTCCCCATCTGCTGCTCCACTAACCGCGTGTCTCCATCTCCTGCTCCATTGACCCCCGCCCAGGAATCCTTCCACCACCCGCCACAGCCCACCAGCCGCAGAGCGCCCCCCTATGACGCCCCCGCCCCGCGCCAGCTGCGGACCTTGCCTTGTAGTACCGCTGGGCCTCTTCTCTGCGCAGCCGCAGACACCTCTTTTTGGCAGCTTCGCGTTAGGTTGTTCTGAGCCTCCCGTGTATGGACAGCAGGTGACGCTGTGAGCTGGCAACTTGGAATTTCTGATCCAAAATCACACACACCTGTGAAATGTTTGTGGGATAGGAGCCTATACTCCAAGTAGGGTAGGGATCTGAGAGATGGAAAAAGGAAGGAGAACAAGAGCATCCAAAGTCCCTGAACCTGCTAGTCTATCAGTCAGGCGGTTCTCTCTATCCCTCTCTACCGTGGCTCTTCCCCAAACCCAACCTCCTGCCCCTGGTAATACTCAACTCCACTGAGCAGGGACCATTTTACTAGTTCTGTCTTCCTGACAGGCAGATTTGATAGGCCCAAGTAACATTTCAAGGTAAAAGACCCAGACATTCAAAATTCCACAGCACGGGACCCATTTATTCCTCTCTGAGCTGTCCCTCCTGCATCACTTACTGACCTGCTGCCTCTCCCCTACCCAGTCCTCTCAACTCTGACCTTCCCGTCCCGGCTGGCCCTTCTGTGCTTCAGATATCCTGTCCAGGGCCTCAGTGGACTGAGATCCCAGAGAATATGAAAACAGTTTACTGTACTGTGAGAACCACACAAGTAGTGAACAAAGAGCAACACAGCTCCCTTTTTATTCTACCCACTTTCCAACAAACTCCAACACTCTTTCAATCTGAGGAGGATTTGAACTTGAACAGTAACCTGTTTCTTTCACTTCTTTCTGTTCTCAAAACAGGACAGGGACTTTGACGTCCACCTCAGCCTCTTTTCTGGCCTCCCCATTCTCAAACCACTGTGAATATGCTCTGATGGACTATTTTGCTTCTCATCTCATCTGTACCTCATCTTTCCTTCTGGATAAATATGCCCTCTTAGACCAAATAAAATATTTTTGTCTTCCAATATTCAAATCTATTAATGTGCTTCCCTGGACCAATATCTTTAAATCCGTATTTCTTACCACATTTTGTCAAATTCATTTTGTGCATTTTTTTTCAGAATTTATAACAATGGCTTCTAGCTTCGTAGAACCATAACTTGGTTTTCATAGTCTGCACATGAATGAACATGTCCTAATATTTCTATCACCTTCTGGGAGATGACTAGCATCAAAACTTGTACAATTGGTATCGATAGGAAATCACACCGATAACCATAAAACTAAGAGAGAACTTAAATAAACCCTCTAGTTTCACTTGCTTCTGGTTACTTGCTTTTAGTTGACTTTAAACGTTGCCAACGTTGGAGGTCACACAGCTGAGCAATATGATAGAAATCGCCCTCTAGATTTGCTGTAGATAACACCTCTGAGGTGTAAGCCATGGTGATACCAGTTGCCTACATTACTTTTCAGGGACTTGAAGGTCGCTTTTGTTGAAGACACTGACCCTTCACTTGGGCGCCTCCAGATGTCCTAGTGTGATTTCCTTGATATCAGGAGGACAAAAATTGCCCTTAGATAATGCTAAGGCCACCATTTTCTGAGCATGTGTCTTATGAAGAGCTATGAAGTTTGATTACCTATGCGCAGACCAGTGTTTACCTTGCTCCAATCACCATTTCCAATGCCATTAATCCCTTCTTTATCCAATAAATATGGCTAAACTGTCTCCTTAGGTGAGTCGAATTTGACACTTGCTCTTCTGTCCCCACATTTTGCCACCTCGAGAATAGTCTTTCTCTTTCAAACTCATTGCTTCTGTGATTGGCATACTGGGCAGCATGCAACATGACCCTGGTTTGGTAAAAATGGTATAGTATAGCCTCTTGTATTTAAAATGTTTCTTTAACATCTGTCTTCATGACAGAGAGGGTAATGTTAAAATATCCATGACGCTGGATCAAATATGATTTAGAAAAATCAGAATGTCAAGGTATTGATGAAATCATTTACGAATTAATTGCAACATGTGAACAAAATTTATGACCTTATAATTGTAGAAATTATAAAAAGCATAAATGAGGAATTTAATAGATTTATTTCTACTAAATAAATTTAGTAGAAATTTAAAAAGTATAAATGAGGCTCTTATGGGTGTAAAAGTTTGACATCGATATTATCTTTTCTTTTAGATCTGTCTTAAATCTTTGTTTCATTGACGTGCAGTCAAGACTTAGCCACTGTGCCTAGAGCAATTCTGACCTTCTCCTTCCTATTAGAAATGCCAGTGCCATTGTCTGTCTTTTTTATTTAATTCACATTGATCCTCATTCACCTTAATGTTTCAAACTAGAATCCTGTAGCCAGAGGTATAGTAATGATTGAATTGTTGCAGGAGGAAGGAACTAGAATTGTGAAAAATCTAATAAGGATTGAATATGTCTGGCTATATGGAAAACTAAACAAAAAGACAGTATACAAATGGATGGTTGTAAGACACTGCATATCAAAATAATGAAGGGCAGACAGGAAGACTTTAGAGATGTGAAACAATCATGCCTATAGTTTCAACATGGTGTCTAGGCTTTGGTGTGGCAAGGTTCTTGGCAGTCTTTCTGAGTTGTGGTGAATATTCTGAGAGTCTGGAAGAAATAGTTGGCCCAATTCGGTAGCACCATTCTCTAGAATGTTCAGAACTGGAACTCTAAAGATTGTCAAAGGACTCTGAAGTGCTTTGAGTTAAGAACCTAACTGAGACAGGGAGAAAGAATCGCTTGAAAGAATTAGCTATCTTTCATACTTACACATTGCTGAGAATAATGCCTCTTCTCATCAACCAGACTGGTAAACTTTGAGATTCAAGCACATTGGAGAGAAGACAAAGAAAAGTCTTCCTTCTGCAGTGGAGAATGATCCTTCACTAAATGCAGCCTCCTGGATCCATTAAGTAATATTATAGGCAAAATGTAAAATAACGAGACTCTTCCACATAATATCTCATCCTAAGGTTCAATATTTATTGGAATGCAAAAATGTACAGCACCAAATAATGCAGAGTTCACAATATGTGGCATCTGAATTATAGTTATTAGGCATGCAAAGAAAGAGGCAGGTATGACCATAATTAGGAATACTTTAATCATTTACGACTGACTCAGAAGTTATACAGATGCTAGAATGAACATTTAGAACACTTACTATGCCTGTTTTCCATATATTTAAAATGATATTTTAAACCATTGCACTCCATATATTTAACAAAAGATGGTGGCAAAAAAATAAACTAAACTTTTAGGGAGGAAAACTACAATGCAAGTGATGTTTACAAGTATAATGAATGGAATTAGCTGAAGATTAAATAACACAATTAGAAGCTACATTGACTTTTCACTCAGGTCTGCAGAGGCCCAGGATACCTTTGCATTGATGCCTTCATTTCCAATCTGTCTCCTTTATTACTTTGAATCAGATCCCTGCTCTGCTCTACGTGTAGGCATGCTAGTACAAGTATCATTGGTCTTAAATTTACCTAACCTATCTTATCCTCTTGAAGACCGGGGAAATCAAGATAAGAGTAAATTATTTTCAAGATTTTCAGGGATATTTAACTGTCAGCTTTTACAAAATCCTGACCCTTGAAGTGGCTCCCTACAAGTATTCAGTTCTTGTCCTTTACCTTCCAGGAACAGTGCAGACTTGTGGGCAAATCACTCCATGATGAAACATCCCTCCTAAGGAGAAGTAATTGTCTCATAGAAACAGAATTATCCCCTCAAGGATCACAGATCTGACAGATAAACATCCTGCCAAGCAAATGGAGATTGCCCCTCCAGCAAGGATTGTCTGCAGACTCCTTCTCACAGAACCAGAACTGAGATAATGATCGGCCAGACCACAATTTGTCCTAACTATTTAATTACACATATCTTTTGCCGCCAGCCCCAATTCTTCCTCTTTAAACTTAAAGGTCATGACAGTGCTCCAAAGACAGGACTCAAGACCATTGATTTCACTTTCATTCCTAAAGTAGCTATACTGATTAAAGTTCCTTTCCTGATTTTCACCATTCCTTTTTTCCCTCTGTATTTTGGGGTGAGTAGCTGAGTTTGATTCTTTGGGACCCCCCCAGAGTCAGGTCTCTAGCCTAGGACTCCAGTAACAGCTTGACTTTGTAAAAATCTGTAAATTTGACCTGACAATAGAGACATGCAAAATAAAATACAGAGAGAAAGATAATCAAAAGAAATGAAAACAGAATCAGTGAACTGTAGGACAGCTACACCTAATATATGTGTGATTGGAGTTAAAATTTGGTAAAAATATAAACATAGATATTCAGAAACTCAGTGAATTTTAAGCACAAGAAACATGAAGATATCTATACAAAAGCACATCATAATCAAGTTGGTCCAAATCAGTACTTTAAAAAAAGAGAGAAAATGTACAGCCAGAGAAACAATAGCTGTGCTCCATTTGTGTTCATTGAATCAAAATTAAACAAATAAAAAAAAGAGAGAAAAGAAGAAAACCATTGATATGGAATAACAGAAGAGAGATAACAGATCTCCCATTAGAAACAACACAAGCAAGAGACAGTGTGTAACACTGCTTACATCCTTAAAAGCAAAAAGATTTATTCAGTATTCTATAAAAATATAGAATATTTTCAGTGAATATAAATAAGGATATTTTATAATAATACCTATCTATTTTTCAACAGGACAATAGGAAACCTAATACTTTAGAACAAAACATCAGATATTTAAAATGTATGAAGTAATAACTGATAGAATCTCAAGAAAATTGAAAAATTCAAAAGTAGAGTTGGAAATTCCAGTATCCTATTCTCAATCTCTAGTAGAATAACAAAGTATAAATTTACTAGAGAAACAACATATCAATAGAGATAAAGAATATGTGAGCAATACTATTCATTCTTTGTACTTATAGATTTGTATGCTTCATCCAACAGCAGAATATTCTCTTTTCAAGTGATCACCAAACATTAACCAAGATAAACAACATTCTAGGACAAAAACACAGACTAAAATAAATTCGAAAAATTCAAAAGAAACAAATGCTACACTTCATTATGGATAAAATATGCCAGCAAATAAGAATAGTCCAAAGTCCAATAAGGAGAACATCCTCAATTTGGTAAATACCATATACTTGAAACCTAAGTCATACTTAATAAAGACTGCTAATTTTGTCTTAGGACTGAAATAAGAGAAAGATATCCGTTCCAACCACAGTGAAAGAAAGAGGTAGGGAGGGTGTAGAAGAAGGAACAGGAGGAGAGGGGAAGAGGAGTAAGGAGGCGAGGTAAAGGGAGATTGACAGGGAGAGAAAAGAAGCATGAGAGGGAATGAGGGAGGAAAATAGAGAGAGGAGGAAGAGGAGAGAGGCAAGAAAGGAGGAAGTCTAAACAGGTGAGAAAAGAAATAAATGTACTTTTAGATGGTATATCTATGTAGAATATTTCAAGAAATCAACCAAACATTTCTAAAAGTAACAAGTGAATTTAGCTAGGTTACAGATATAATAAGGTTAATACAGAGTATAAATGTATGGGTATGTACAGGTTTTGTGGTGGGATATAGTGAATAGAAAATGAGAAACTCAAACTAAAAATATGACATCATGGACAATAAGAACCAGAAAACTTAGGTATAAATATTTACAGTATTTATAAAAAACATTTATAGCATCTTTATGCTGAAAATTATAGAACAATGGCAAAAGAACAAAAAAATTTTGCAAGACCTCAGGAAATTATGAAGTCATAACCTTCTTCATAGAAGACTCCACTTGGCAAAAATATTGATCATTCACCAGTTAATGTATACATGCAAAGAAATTCCTAACACAATCCTAGTAATTTTTGTGTAGGCAGTAACAATATTATAAACTTTATACAGAGCCAGGCACAGTGGCACACACCTGTAATCCCAGCAGTTCAGGAGGCTGAGGCAGGAGGATTCTGAGTTCAAAATCAGCCTTATCAAAAGCAAGATGCTAAGTAAATTGGTGAGACCTTGTCTCTGCATAAAGTACAAAATTGGGTTGGGGATGTGGCTCAGTGGTCAAGTTCCCCTGAGTTCAATCTTCAGTTACCCCCTCAAAAAACTTTATATAGAAATGTGAATAAGCTACAATAGTAAAATGATTTAAAAAAATAATAATAAAGTTCAAGGAATCACATCACCTGGTTTTAACAGAGTTCAGAGCTATGGTAGATGAGATATTGTGGTATTGTGGAGGACCACAGACAAATATCAATGCATCAGAATAGAATTCAGAAATAGACGCAGGCAATAATAAGCAAAATATTTTTGACAAAGGTACAGTAGGGTTCAGTGGAGAAATGTTTAAATGAATGGTGTCAGTTTTAGATGTAACACACACACACACACACACAAACCTCAACCTACACTTCACATTTTATGCAAATATAAACTCAAATGGACCATCTATCTAAATGTAAAATGTGAAACAGTAAAACTTTTATAAAAGAAAATGTGGGAGAAAACCTGTTGTTGTTAGGAGAATAATAATGACTCAATCCATGAAAGAAAAAAGATCAAGAAACTAAGCATCAAAATTAAGAAATTTTGCTCTGTGAAAGTTAGGAGGATGAAAATTCAAGGTTCATCATTACAAAAGTATTTGCAAATTGTATATCTGACAAGAATTCACATCCAGAAGTTATAAAGAACTCCCTGAACTAAATAGTAAGAAAAAAATTCTTCTTTTAAAAATGGGAAAGTCTGGACATTGCTTCACAACATGCGTGAGGCCCTGAGGTCGATTCCATACACCACCAATCACCAAACATACAGGAAAGTCTTGTGGAGACATTTTACCAAAGAGAAGACATGCATGGCACCTCATTGCCATTTGGGAAATTCAAATTAAAGTCACCATGAAATATCATTATATATACTGAAAATGATAAAATTTGAAATGCAGTACCAAAGGTTCTGGGAATATATATTGGTCAAGTTACTCTGGAAAACCATTTAGCAGTTATAAGATTAAGAATATATTTCCACATAACCCAGGAATCTTATACTAGGGCATTTATCCTAAAGAAATGAAAAATTATGTTCACACAAAAACCTGTACATGAGTGTTCACAGAGCTTTACATGTAAATGATATACTCACACAGTGGAATACTACTCAGTGATAAAGATTAACACTATTGATACATGAAGCTAATTAGATGGACTTAAAAACATCAGACTGAGTTAAAAACAATCTCAAAAGATAACCTACATATGATTTCGTTAACATAACATTCTTTAAATTATAAAATTAGAGTCATAGAGATCCTAGTAGAGGTCAGGAAAAGAGTTTAGAGGTGGGTATTACTAATACAGGGTAATGTCAGAGTTTTTTGGGTTGTTTGCGGGTTGATGGAAAAGTTCTATATCCAGAATGTGATGTGTTATTACACAAATATATAAGCAATTTTTAGAAAGTATCTAAAAGATTCTTGAAAGTTGAAGAAGCTGTGTAGTGTAGTTAACAACATCACACCATTGCCTCTTCGCTGGTTTTCATAACAGTGATACAGTTATATAAGATGGTATCATTGGAGTGTGACTGAAATATATGTGAACACTGTTTTCATGATCTCTGAGGTGTGTCATTTTAAAATATAATTTGTGATTCTATTGTTCTGAGAAGATTCCCAGCAAGAACTGGTATGTTCTTTGCTCAATTTCCATGTCTTTCATTCTCTCAAGCGCATTAAGTATGTATTTGAACAGGATAACGTTTTTACTCTTTAAGATGTCAACTGGAAACACAGCTTTTTACACAAAATTTTAATATTTGATTTGGCAAAACTAAGGATTCCTGTTTTGTCCTTGAGATTCTGCATCCAAGTGAACATGATATTGATATTTCACTAACTTTGTAGGCTGCCATTTCCCAATCATGAATACATTTAAGGACAGTCCTGACAGGAATTATTCTGAGATATATCTGTTCTCTACTGCCTGGTGCCCAAGTTAGAGATCAAGAGAAAACTTCACTGTAGTACGTTCAATATTCATGCTTGCAGGAAAGTTGAGGAAATAAGAAACGGAGAACAGTGACACAGAAGGAATTTATCACAGAAGTCTCATATCACTATTGTTTCATGTTTAAAATTGAATGTGGCTCTATGACATTGTATGGATTAACATCATAATCCTGTCACAAGTGAGAATATGACCTTAAGAAATGTTCTCTCAGTTTTAGATCGCATCTACAAAATTTTGCAGTTCTTATATGTTTTCTGTTTTTATACCTAGGATAGTAGGTAAAATTTATGGAATTAATTATTAAGATAATGCCTAAGAATTATTCAATGTGTCAAAAACTGGTCAAAGAATTTTCCTTGAATCATGACATGCCACACAAAGTAACTGTTAACAGCACTAATTCAATATAAGGTGATTTAATCTACAGTAAAATATTAGTCTCCTTTGGTAAACTCAAAATTCAAATGGCAGGTGTACGGAGAATATTTCACAACTGAATTGATACATATAAATGACATCTGTCGAGATGTAATAACACTCCTTATAACCTTTATCATCTCATCCCCCATAATCAGAGGAACAAGATAAGCCTCCGGGTTAGAACCATCTATATATTGAGGATGGTGAAACAAAAAGTCAGAAGGATGCTGAAACACTGAGGACATTCTTGATTATATTTAAAAGTACAAGTTTACCTGTCATCATGTGAATTTTTGATGGAATAAAAATAAAGCTAATGTCAGATTTTTCTTGAATACCAGAATTCTAAAAACATGACCACTTAGTTTACATTTTATCTAGGCAGTACCTACATCAAGTTCCCACACCAAAGCTCACTCCTCACCCCAGAATACTGCACTCAATGATTCTCCCAAAACAGCACTCTTTCCCTATGGTTCCCTCCTGCTCTTTCTTCTGGTGTACTGTCCCTCTGTGACAAGTCTGCCAGTGAGGGCACTACCAAACAAATATCACCAAAGGAATATGAAAGATTTCGTTAAAAGTAGACAGTGTTTAAACAGCTGCCAAAGTAAAATGATGAATTACGTATTTTAATTTGCAAATGACATGTGCTTTATCAGTATAAAAATGTTTCTCATTACACAAAACAGAACTCTACCAAATGGTACATAAGGAATCATATAATTTGGGTAGCAATTTGATACCATATAGTAAGACTACAGAGATGCACACACTTTGATCTAGAAATTAAAATTCTACAATTACATTTTTTTTAAAAAAGGGTCTCTAATGCAGATGAATGTACAGCTATGTATATTCAATACCGTTCCTTTTGACAAAAAATGAACCAACAATAACACCAAACCAAATAAAAAATGGAAAACAAATACTCTATATACCCATCAAAGAACTATGGGTGATTTTGTAAATATATTATGGCTTATCCTTAAAACAGATTATTGTACAAATATTGGAGATACATCATTGGTTTCTGAATATTTCAACTTCCACAGTACAAGACTAGAAGTCAAGAGAACAGTGAGACAATGTTCATTCTACACAGTGGTAATGAGGATGGTGTTGTAGAGAGAAGGAAGGGAATAGTGTTCTGACTTTCAAGCCTCTGTAACCTTTCAGTGTCCTCTTCCCTGTGCAATGGTATAATGATGATACATACTCTATCTTTTTTTCTGATTATTATTGTTCTAACCAATTAAAGGAGCACTAATAACAATGCATAACAATGCCAGGACAGAATATATCTAGCTGAAATTAACATGCTTAATCACTACTATATATCAACAATTTATATACTACAGAAACAAAAAAAATACACATATGTACTTTACAAGCATAGAACTGATAAGGCAGACATCAAAGTACGGATGAAGGTGGTGGTAACAAACTGCAGGAGTCTGAGTCTAGATGAGGCTTTTTCATTATGTACTTTTCACTAGGTATACTTTAAATTATATCAATGAAATTTCTACCTTCAAAATTAGAACATTTAGTTACTGACATGTAGTTCTGGATATTTTATATACAATTTTGGGACTACAGAAATAGAGATGAAAAATATTTCTAAATGTCATTATAGGGCTTTAGTGTTACTGGGATTCTCCCATGCTTCTGTTTAGCTCTTATCTTTGTTAATGTTCTTATGTGAGAATTTTAAAATACAGAAATAAAACGTAAAATGCAAATAAGTTACATCAAATGAGAAGGAAAACAGACCTACACTTATTTTGTGACATGTCAGTAAAGAAGATTCTGCAACAGACACAAAAGCTTGAGGTAGGAGATGGCACCAGAGGAAAAAGAGGGTGGGCTAAATCAAGGACAAAATTCTTTATTGAGGATATCTGCACAGAGAAGCAGTTCAATAATAAACCCACTAATTGTTTTGATACTAATCAAATAACTTACGCGGTTTTAAATCAAAATAAAATTTAACAAAGTTCTGGGGAAAAATTAAAAGGCTCTAATTTGAAGTAAAGTGTTGTGCTGACAATACCCACACGATTTTAAGATAATGTGTAAATTTCTGGAAGCAATTTCCCTCCTGGAGTTTTTGGAATAAATGAAAACATGGGGGAAAAATGGAGAAGCAGCACCCAAATGTAAAATCATAATTAACATCGACTTCCCACTAAACAAAACGAAAAAGCAACAAATATCTAAATATTTGAAAAAAAAAAGTCTGATTAACACAAGTAAAGTAGAACAAAAAACAATAACACTTAAATACCATCAACAACTTTATGGAATTTTACATAATATTGATGAATATAAAAAAGTCACACGCAAAAAAAGTCAATGCCTCCATATGTCGGGGAGAAGGGAAAAGAAAAGAAAAAACCGCGGTCCAAACTCCCAGCGGTCAGCAGCGACGGGGATTTGAGCACTAAGATCTGTCACTGTCGCCGCGAACTAAACTTCCGCTGGGAAACTCTTAGCGCCTAAAGCTTAAACCGACAAGGCAGAGGCTGCCGAGACGGAAGCCGAGAAAGACAAAGGCGCTACACCTGTCCTTCTCAACAAAGCCGTTAGTGCGCTCAGAGAAGCGGCCCTTGCGGGCCGCCATCCTGCTCGGAATCCACGTGACCTTCCCACAGCGCTCTGCGAGCCCGCCGGCCGGCGGGATTAATTAATACGCTTTTCCTGCTTAGCGTTCCTTCCCTGGCTTGCTGATGGCGGCGGTCCCGGTACACTCCGTGCGAGTGCCGGAAACCTGCGACTCGCGTAGTGTTCACTCCAGGCTATCGAAAGTCAAGATTCAAAACAGTTTCAGAAAGGCTCAGTCACTCAGGATCGAAACAGTTTCAGAAAGGCTCAGTCCCTCAGGATCGGATTTTCTCGGCTCAGTATCAAATGCGTTGAAAGTTCTTTTCTTTCTTTTCTTTCTCTTTTTCTTTTTTCTTTCTTTTTTTTTTTTTTTTTTGAGTCTGTGCCAGGACAAAGCATTTCAGGTCTCATTGTTAAGAAAACGCTACAGTTTGTGGATTCCGTTGCTGCATTCTTACAGATCAGTCCCGAAATTGTGAATTTTAAATATTAAGTGAATAGAGTAGAAAGTAGCCCATAACCTAAGAAAAGTATTTAAACAAATCTTGTAAAATTAAGAAAACAAATGACCCAAAGAAGCAAATCATTTGAAATTGTGAAAAATGGCACCGTCCCACACCTTTCAGGAGGTTACCGATCTTATTTTTCACTCAGTATATTTTCTACAGATTTAAGAACTTGACAATAAAAGACCGTAACTCCAAAGTGGATGTGTAATTGAAGATGTGGGGATTTTTTTTTTTTTCAAGTCTTCATAAAAGAACGTTGGGTTCTCCACCTTTTACCACACATAAATTCCCAGATGTAATAAAATATGGTATACTTTAAAATAGAAGTCATATTTTTACTACTGTGCACAAGAAATCAAATATTTACACAGTAAAGTAGTAATGTTTAAACATGATAGGGTAAAACAACAAATAAAATAGTCAAATATTTGGGAAATATTTGTTGTGTGTGTGGTGTGGTACTTCTCAGTTTAATAGATATAATGCCTAAAATTGATAAGAAAAACAAGCAACCTAATTTTAGAAATGCATTAAGTTATATGAACAGGCAGTATTCAAAGAAAAAATAAAAACAACAAACAGTAGGTACAGAAAACCAACCACCAAAACAAAAACTAAGCTAATTATAGAAGCCATTTTAGTTTGGGGAAAAAAAAAAATGTGGAACCTTGAAAATTGCTAATTTCAAGCTTGAAAACTGCATATTTAACTTGTACTTACATCTTTTAAGTGGTCTACATATTGCTGCAGCTTTTTTCAGGCTCACCAATTTTACTACTGATGTGTGATGATTAAAGAGTGTCTCCTGATTTTTCTGCAAGGCTGAAAAATAAAAAATGAAGTAAATGTTAATTTTCCATAGATAAGTAAAGGGACATACATTTTTGAAATAAAAATACTAACTCAAATAATACATCTGTATAATAATGACAAGGAAAGAGCATTATGAGATTCTGCAAATAAAAATATTTGGAAAATAAAATGTGACTATCATATATGTAGCTAGTTCTATTAAATACAAATTTCTTCACATAGATTTTGTAGAAATATATACCTGTATAGGTAGATATAGATTTTGTTGAATACAAATTTTTTGGAACTTAAATTGTGATATCTGTATTTACATTTGCAGTTATATCTACATTCAAATACGTACCATTATGTAGGTAGATAAATAAATTCATTTGAATACATTTCATAACATCCTAAAAAAATCAATGTAATCACATTTAAAAAGTAGGATGGAATTAAACAAAAAGATACTGTGTATATAACTTTTAATTTTTTAATTTGTAAGTTTCTGTACTTTCTGAATAATTCTGTAATTTAAAAGACATTTTAATTTGCTCTTCATTGAAGTCCATCACCAGTGGTTCCTGGGATTCTGTTCTTTCTAGGATACTTGATCTCTTGTCTTCTCAGTCACTCCCAGGACCTTCAGTAGCTGCTAGGGATCCTGGGTTCCCAGCAATTTAATTCGTCTGCTCCTGTACTTCCATTTTTGGATGAGAGATGGTGCTATAACATGGGTTTCTGATAATTTTCTACATTTCTACCACTGACACCTCACCTAGGAGGAGGTGCATTTTAACTTAAGAAAATGGAGTTCTCGGGGCTTACACATTTCCTTTGAGGAGGGGATATTGATGTAAATTTTCACAGGCAGAGTTTGAGGGCTTTAGCAACTGAAGGGCATAACAATGAGTTAAACATTGAATAAATTCCATTTGAGGGATGTTCTACAAAATATTTTACCTGTAGTCCTCAGAGGTATCAATATAATAAAAAACAAAGTCACAGTGTAGAGAAGCCCAAGGAGATGTGACAAGTAAAGGTAATATGGAATTCTGAATGGGATTTTGGAGTAAATAGCACACACTAGGTGAATGCTAGGGAAACTGGAATTAGGTATAGATTTTAGTTAATAACATCAATATGGGTTCATTTACTATAATAAATGTACCGTACCCGTGTAAAATGTTACTAATACAGGATACTGGTGTTATACTTTCTGTACTCTATAGGAACTCCCTATACTATCTTTACAGTTTTTTTATTCTATAAATTTAGAGCCATTTTATTTATTTTTAAAATAGATAAAGTTAGCAGTGGTTTCTTACCCGGTGAGTAAAGTGCAAATCATAAGGTCATGCTGATATAAATCAGTGAATGAAAAAATGAAAGAGAAGGGAAAACTACTTCACAATATACACCAGCTAATAACCAAAGAATGATTTGGAAAGGAGTTTAGTAAAAACATCAGTTCATATTAAAATGGTGAGTGAAAGTAGGACTAAATATCTCCCTACAAACTACATTTTATAAATTACAATGTTAATAATGGAGAAAGGGAAATAATGTAAACAATGGGAATATGTCACAGCAGGGATGCTCTACCACTTAACTACATTCCACATTCCAGTTGTTTTTGTTTTTATTAACTATGACAGGGTCTTGCTAAATTACAGAGGCTGGCCTTGAACTGGCTGCTTCTGCCTTAGCCTCCCAGTGAGTTCGGATTACATGTTGGCACCACTGGGCCTGGCTAAGATTTCATCTTAACCAAGTGATCAAAGTTAGCATTGCTAGTACTGGTGCAAACCAACATTATGTGCCTCTTGAGAAAGTAAACAGGCTTGAAAAGCATGTGTCACTGGGAAAGAAACATTATCAATATAATAACATTCTTGCTAAAAACAACATACATCTAATAATTGGAAAACATCAGATGAAGACAAACTCAAAGGTATTTTACAAAATAACTGGCCTGTACACCTCAAAAACGTAAAAAGAATTATTCCATATAGGAGATGACTAAAGAGATGTGACAATTAAATGAAATGTAATCCTGGATCCTAACATAAAATCTGTAAAAGGACATCATTGGTACACTACAGAATATTTAAGTATAATTTTGAAGTAAATGATAGCATTTAATCAATTTTAACTCCTGAACTGTAGGTTTCTTAAGAAGATGTCAATGTTACTGGAAATTTACTATAAAATGCTTAGAGTTTAAAGATATGCCTTTTCTATAAATGTAAAATTAATTGTATTACATTCCTGCATAATAGTAGAATGGAGATCAGCTGTGTAGAGCTGGATAGGAAAGTGAATTGGGGCAGTAGGAGGGGGAGGGAAAGTGAAGATAATAGGGAATGAGATTGGTAAAATTGTGTTATGTGCATATAAAAATATGGCATAATGAATCCCACTATTGTGGATAATTATAATTCATCAATAAGCTAATATAAAATATGCCTTATTTAATTCATTTTTAAAAGGTTTGGGAGATAAATGTGTGCAGTGCATGTGTGCATATATATCTGTATCTATTCATGTCTATGTAGAGAGACAATGATAAGAATGATAAATGGGGCAAAATGTAAACATGATGAATCCGTGTAAGGAGAATAAAGGAATTCCTTCTATTATTATAACTTTTTAAGGTTAAAATTCCATATCATAAAAGCAAAGTTAAAATAAAAGTTTTGGAAAATTTACTATTTCATTCATCTAGAAAAAATAAACTACCCTATCAGAATAGTTAAAAAAAATAAGTTTAAATTAATATAAAAAGAGTGTTTAAAATTAGGAAATTATCCTGCAAAAAGAAATATTTGTAACATGTAACTGACAGAGTTGGTCTCTACAATACATAAAGGACTTGTATAAATAAATGATCAAAAATAACCAATAACCTACCCAAAGGGAGGAAATGATCAAAAATAACCAATAACCTACCCAAAGGGAGGAAATTAGCAATTTATATCCGACAGTTGATTCACAGGAGATAAAGTGCAAATTTCCAAAAAATATATGGAAAGATGCTTAATATTATGTAGGAATCATGACAATAAAATACTATTATTCAACCATTAAATCAGCAGTTTCTAAAAGTTAATTTATATTGTGTGGTCAAAGGAATGAGAACATAAATATTCTCAGTAGTACGAGTTTAAATGTATTAAATTTCATTATTGCACATAATGTTCATGATAAATACTCAGAAAAAACTAGTTGAAATTTGGAATCAAATAATAAAAAGAATCATCTACTGAAAATAGATGGTTACTTTTATTTCCTGTATATATGTATTTGTTTTGTATGAATTTAAAGATCACTCTGTTGTATAAAATCATAAGCATTTGATGGGAATGCCTAAGACAAGATGGAAATAATGTCCAATGTGAATGAAAAAATAAATTACTTATTTTTGAGTACAGAAATTAACAGGTGATATTTCTTTTTATCATTTTCCCTTTGCCTTCAATACCTCATTTACAAAACTTAAAGAAAGTGCTTGGAAGGGTCAACATATTATTCGTGGTTTTCCTACTCTAAACATAGATATCTACCTCAGGTGTTTGATGTTGGAGCTTTCAGCTGGACCTATCCATCTACCAACTGCATCACCAGGATTCTGGCCAGGACGGGAATAGAGCCTAGCATATCTCTTACAGCCAGAGAAATACATTGGAGATTATCATGTGTACTCTGACTGCCACAAAGCAGGAATAGATGTTGTGATTATTTTTCTTGTTGTTGGAAATGGTGATTTTGAGTTAGAGTTTAGGAAAAAATAATTCCTGACCTACATAGGAAAGGATGCACCTAATGAAAAATGACAGGTCTACAGACAAAAATTATCTACATCTGAGTCTTCATTGGCTATTGTGGGTCATTTTCCTCCTTTAATTAATGGAAACATATATTTCAAACACATCGTGAACCTTTGTGCTGTTAACACTGGTTGTCACTTCCCATCACTCATCTTAGTTGACTAGCCATGTGCATCCAAGAGTTTCTGAGTCTTCTTTAAATAATGTTTGCTCTATTTCTGAGTCTTTATTCTCTTTAATGTCCACAGAACTTTTTGACTAGTCTAACTCAGTCTTGTTTATTGGTTCCCTATCTGCTGTTAATGCCCCTAAAATGTTGGCATCTTAGCCATGGTAATAGTCCCTACATAAATCCATTTGTGTGTGCAAAAATGGCTGCAATAATTACATTCCTTGTGTGCAGTGCCTTGGACTTTCCTTGCTTTGGCCAATGGGACAATAGCAAAGGTGACATAATGCAGAAATGCGGGAAAAAGTACTTGCACACTGGGACTTGCATATTCTTGCTGATTTTGAACTCTATGATTATATGAAGGTGAGAGACTAGCCTGTTCAATGATGAAAAGACATTGCCAAACCATCCCTGACAACTAAGCTATCACCAAGCCAATCTTCAAATATGTAAGTGAGGCCATCCTAGACCATCCAGGCCCAGAAGATCTGGCCTACATAAGAAAAGTAATAAGTAGACACAATTATAAAAAATAATTCAAGTTGTTGTTTTAAGCCATTAATTTGGGGCAACAGTTTGAAAAGATCCAAAGCTATCTGATACCCACACAGGTACTTAAAAGTAGAGTACTGCAGTAAAACTAACACATAACTAAATAAATAAATGTTGCACTAACTTTAGAAGGGAGCAGGTATAAACTGGAAACACGGTGAAGAAACAGCCAGAAAAACTTGGAAAAGGTGAGTAACGCTCTGTTGGTAGAGGCTGAAAGATGGAAAATTAGTAAAAATATCACCAGTGGCAAATTGAAGCATCTACCTATGATTTTGTGTTCCTTGGCAAAATGATTCTAAATAGAATATTGAAAGGGTCAGTTGACTTTTTAGTTAAGTATTTAAGGCTTCTTTTAGTTAAAAGGCTTCTTTTAGTTAGTTGCAAGGTACAAGAAAAGAGATAAAGAATTGCTCAGTGTATAAACGATATTTTATGGACACATAAAGGAACAAAATATAAGAAGATTCATTTTTCACACTCAATCTCAAGAAAGCACAAAGAATGGAGATTTCAAAAAAATATTCTTTTAAGCCACTAAATTTTGGTATGGTAAAAACTAGATTATACACCAACTCTCAAAGGGAACAACAGGCAGTTAGGGAGAGGGCTTCAATAGAAATCATCATCCTTAAAAAACTCCTTCTGTTGGATTCATCACTCCCAACACAGCCAGGAGGGGCCTGAAGCACAGAGAAGGCAGCACATTGCACCAAAAACACAGTGGTTTCAGAAGACCTATTTCCATTCACAGGTTCACCGCCTGTCTTTCTCTTGCCACCATTCCCTTTCAGAAATGGCTGGTCTCAGCTCCTATCAGTCCAACAGGGAGAGATGACTACAGAGCCAGATCCTGGAAACCAGGGTTCATTGGATGCAACAAGTCCCTGGTTTTTCTTGCACTGTCTCCCCCACAATTTCTCAGCACCCTGCCCCGTCACTCGCAGTGTTGTTAAACCTTAGTGGGACAACTCCCAGAGTTTTTGATTGATAGGATGGGAGTGGGCTGAGAATCTGCAGTTCTTGAAAAGTAGCACCCATGCAGATGCTGTTCAGTTATGGCTGCTGGGGGCGATAGCCCCACGGAGGAAAGTGGGCTGATGAAGGCGTCTGGCTCTGAAGTTGAGGTGAGTTTTTTTTTTTTTTTTTTTGGGGGGGGGGGGGGGCGGATAGGGCTCACCTCCAGCCTGTCAATCTGCCCAAACTGCCTCCATGCAGCTGCTCTCTTTCCAAAATTAGGGTCTGTTATTTGATTCTAATGCTACTTTGGTGACCCGCACAGCACATTTCCAACTCCTAACAAACATCCCACTCAGATGTTGTCAGAGAACGGAAAGGGCCTGTGTAGTCTGGTTGCCGCCTGTCGGCGCAGTAACTTGGAGGAAAAAAAAACACTTGTGGATTGTGAGCTCCAACCGAGGGAGGAGCTGAATAAGAGAATGACAGATGAACATCCCCTAGTCATCCCTACCCCCGCCCAGCCCTCGAGCTTTCTGGAAGGTGCCAAACTGGCGCAGCCGCAAAGTAGGCTCTGCAATGCTGTAAGAAGAGTGCGCAGACTCCAGGAAGCCCCCTCCCCGCGCGGAGCTAGCCCCTGCAGTGTGTCTACAGTGCGCATGCTCCACAAAACCCCCTCCTTCGTGATGCAGACCCCTGCACTGCAGTGAAAAGAGAGCGCATGCGCCAGGAGGCCCCCCTCCTTCCCTTGGCTGTGAGCTGGTCTCCACCCATCCCCTCCCACCTCTCATTCCAGGTGATTGATACTAGATGTGGCCTGGGGGATGAAGGCATGCAAAATGGTGGCCCTGGGTGACTGTTATACATACATAAATGGGATTTGAACGTCATTGCTGGGACAGAACTTAGGCACCTGTCCCTGACTTCAGAATGACAGCTTAGAAACGGGAAGTGAGCTAACAGTGGGTCAATTGGTCAGATTAGCTTAGATTTCGGGAAATCAGAGTTTTCTTAATTGTCACTGATTTCCTCAAGGCTCTTCACCCACAAAGCCTTCAGAGGCCCTTGAAGGACTTTCCATTGACCTCTGACTTTCCTGCTTCTTAAATCATAGCTATCAGTTCTTAAACTTTTACAAACCTACACCAATTAGGCGCTGAACTTCTTTGGCATTTTAATAACTCACAGGTACAGGAAATCGGGATAAGTGCTGAGCAGAAGGCCTAATTACTCTATGATCCTACTGAGGGAAGAAAACTCCCTTAGGAGTGGGTAAGGATAGGAAGAGAGCGCATGTCCCCCTGCTGCCCCCCTCCCTCATGCCTGCCTTCAAATCCCTACCCTGGTGTGCTCTATGTCTTCTCAGGCTAAGAACCACATTCCCCATAGACTCATGTTTAAACATTCTGGTTTCAAAACTGGCTGTGTTACAAACCACACCTTCAGCATCCTGTTCCAGAGCCCCCAGCTAAACAAGACTTCTCTGAGCAGGAGAGAACTGGGACAACACAGGAAAACTCTTATTTCTCCCCCCAGTTCAATACCGCCTAAGGTACAACACTGTTCTTACTCAGACATTACAGATGCCATAGATTCCCCATTCACAACTCTATCAGGGACTCACATAAGCCCACAGTTCCATAAGACTGAAGGGCAGAGGGACAGAATCTGACACATAGATAAAACCCGGGCATCTGCAGTAGCCTCTGAGCATGTTTTTCTGCTTCCACTCTTGCCCCTCCTTCCACCTCCTATCATCAATACAGCAGAATGAGTCAGACCACCTTCACCATCTCTGTTCAAACGGCAGCAATGGCAGCTTATTACACTCAGAGAGAAAGCCAGAGTCCTTATCATGCCATACACATTATGAATGCCCCTGACATTAACTGCACCACAGCCAGGCTGGCCTCCTTCTTGTTCCCTTGACATATGAGCTCTCAGGGCTTTTGCCCTCTGCCCAGGACAACCCACATTCCTCTCTAGCAATTAACTCTTTCAGATCCTTTCAATCTCTGCTCAAAATTCACCTCTACTGAATCCTATCCAGACCTCCTTGTTTACTTTGGAAACCTGCAGCACCCAACCTAACATTTAAGAACCTAACATTTAATGAATGAACCTAACATTTAATGAATCGGACATTATTAACCTATGTACATATGTAACTATATGACCAGTGGGGTTCTACATCATGTATAACCTGAAGAAAGAGAAATTATACGCCATTATATGTGATTTATCAAAGTGCGTTCTACTGTCATGTATAACTAATTAAAACAAATAAAAATTTTAAAAAGAAACATGAATTAGTGGTGGTGACGGGGTAAGACAGAAAAGTAACATAGCACAATTGTTTTCATAAAATTTAGAACATCGTTTTTCCATCTCCCTTTTCATTTTTCAACTATTGCTTTTATATATTTATTCTGCATATGCTATAAACCCATAATAAAGTTTTATTATTTTTGCTTTAAACAGAAGATAGCAAAATTCATAAGGCATAGAAACAGTCCTTTCAAACTCTTTTGGGTTGAGCAAAGAGGATAACATCATTACAATGGAGACTTTGTATAGAAGCAAGAAGCAAGTATAGGCGTCAGTGAGAAAACTTCAGAAGAGAGAGGTGCACTTTTATTACTCCTCTCTCCTTTCTCTCTCAGTAAACCATTCTACATGATGCTCATCAAGCTCATTTCCCTGGAACAAAATATGCACACATTTGAGCATGGAGCTTGTTTTCCCTGGAAGTCCTCAATTTCACAATTAGTGGCCACAGTTTGAATATTTGGGTCTCAACATGTCTGAATTGCTTAGCCTGTCCTCAGAAGTCTACCCCTGTCCCACAGCCAGGGAGGGCTTCGAGGGATTAGCTGCCTAGAATGAGCAATGAGACTGGCAAGAGTTGTAGTTCCCTTTTTGAGATCAGAGGAAGGCTACCCCAGAGGCTCCATTCTCTTCATGTGATCTGAGTAGGCTCTTTTGGGAGAGGTATTTTTTAATAGCCTGCAAAATGTGAAATATGCCTACACTTAGACCTAACCATTTTATTTTGCCACAAATAGATTTTAAAAACAGAAAACAAGAATGTCTACTACAGCATTGTTCATGATAGTAATTAGAACTGATCTAATTATGTATAAATAGCTATATATATGAGACAACAAAATAAGGTGCATATAAAACTAAAGATAATAAAGCTGATAGAAGAATAAAAGGTCTATACTGGGTGAAATGGGAAAGTGTTCTGATATTTTATGGAGTGGACAATTTCAAATTACAAAAGTAATATCAACTCAATTTGTGTATTTAGTATTAGGTGCTTTTGATTATATTTGTAGAGGCATCAACCCCTTTGGAGATGCTGATCAATTTGTAAGTTAAATGAGGGAGAAGAATTGGGCATGAGTGCTTTCAATAACTTCATACAACCCTAGATTGTTTGAATATAGTCACAGTGATTTCTTTTTTTTTGGAGAGGAGTGCCATTTTAAAACTCCTGCTCCACCAACCTACCTCATAACCCCTGTCCTCAGTCCTTCTGCCCCTTTTGAGTTTCTTCTGACTGCTGCTTTTAATTCAGCACCACTTTCTCTAGCAGCTCCCGGGACTTTTCTGAAGTAGTTTGCTTCCCGCCCAGGACTCCCAGTTCTGAATGCTAGATGGCGCTACAACCTGATTGGTGAAGACTATCCCAACCAAGATACAAACGAGAATGAAACTCGTTTAAAAAGGGCCAAATTGGATGTGTTTGGGGTTCATTCCTGTCCTTCAAGAAGGTGTGTTGGTACCCCTATTTGCAGGCAGACATTAGAGAATTTAGTTGCAGGGGAAGGGGAGGCACACTCATGGAGCTTCTGAACTCTGAGGTATTTCCACTTCACCTCTCCAGTCCCCAAGACCCAGATTTTTACCCAACAAACACACACTGGGGGAAATTACCCAAAAGCACTATAGATCTGATTAAAAAAAAAAAAAGAATTTAAAGCTTTTCTTGGGAGACTGCCAAGTTGGAATCCACAGAAATAAGCCAAAAGGTTCAGCCTAGAAAAGGTTTGTTGAAATGGATTATGGAAAATAGCTGACATTTTGTAAGGGATGGAACAGTGCATGAAACAATACATTTTAAATGACAAGAATGATCAATTAAAATTTATTCATCCAAATTTTAATGATTCTGAATTTAGCTGTTTTGCACTATGGGAAATATCTGTCACAGAACGGTTTTTGTTTGTTTTGTTTTTTCTTTTGTTTTTCTTGGGGGTGGTTTTAGTGCTAGAACCTGTGAAGACACTGATTTATGAGGTAAATTTTCCTAGTTTATTATTTCTGGAGAAGCTATCAATATGAATTATGACTTGAGAGGGAAACAATTTGAGTTTATGTACGTGGAAATTTGTTCAAACTAATTGGAACATCCCAAATTGGATAAAGTCGAAACATAAAAATATTGTTTTCAATGTTTGGCTCACATACATCTAAGGAAAAATATGCAGATAAATTTTCATTTTAAATCATTTATAAAAATAAGTCCCAGTGGTCTAAAATCAGGAAAAAGTACCCTAAAAAGAGATAAAAATGAAAAGACAAACCACAGACTTGGTGGAAATATTTGCAACCTTTTAAACTGCATTACATAAGAGATCTGTACAAATCAGTAAGAGAGAAGTGTGATAAGGAAATGAGAAAATAGGTAAATTATATGAAAAATTAAATCACAGCAACATGAGAAGTCTAAATGTGTTTAATGGCGATTTGTGTTTCCATGTTGTTCTACAACAATGCAATCAGATATACACTGCTGCCCTGTGGCCACAAGTGGACATCTGCCAGAAGTCAGAGTCAGAAGAAAGCTGAAACTCCTGAAGCAAATAATGTTAATGGAGAATAAGTAAATCATTTTATTTTCAATATTTAACTACTTCATGTGATCCCAAATAAATTTTATGTTTAGAAAAAATTCCTTAGAAAGCCCATGGGGAGATTAAGAACAATATAAATTAGAAATGTTTTACTACCTTTGCATGGAGATGAAATTGGTCACAGTTACATATTTTGGAATATTTGTCAAATGAATACTTTGAAACAACCAAAATATTGCAAAATTTTCAGAACATAGAAAGCATTCCCCATACCCAAAAGTAAAGGTGCAGATGTGCAACAAGTTTTCTAATACAAAATACTATTGTGGTCACCCTCACTAAACAATTTTTTGCAAAATATTTAATGAATATTAATTTGAGGGTCATCCTATCATTACCATGGTTCTCTCACGTCTCTGCCCTGCTGAAACACAGAAATGTGTACCGTAGGGACTAGCTCCTATTTAGACTTCCAGCTGGACCTATCCATCCAAGAAGCCCACTCTGGGCTCCTGGCCAAGGCAAAAATAGTGCTTAGGATGGTATGTCTTTCAGAGCCACTGGAATATGTCAGAGGTTACCACAGGCTCCCTCGGGATATCTGAGGGTTAGCAACAGAGCACAAGAATTTTTTTTTTTTTTATGTGTGTGTGATTTGTAAGATTGTGCCCCCACCCCCAGAGTCTGAGTTAGGAATGGTAAACTATGAGCCCCACAGGAGAGAGTGTAGGGCAAGGGTGCCTAAAGGGTCTCTCCCTAGGATTACACAGAACATTCACATCCAAGCTTGCTCTTAAGGGGTTTTTGTTCTTATTCCTTCGTCCAAACGTTCTTACTTAGGTAAGACCTTCTGCTGACCTTCATATTGTTAAATCTACGGGACCCTCATTACTGCTCATTGGACTTGACCATTCAGTAATCCTGCCCACCTTACCCTGGTGGGCACACACCCTACCTGCTCCTGATCTTCCTAATCTGTCAAGTTAGGGCTTTTCAGCCTCTTTTTCCTGCCCTTCTCAAGACACTGTTGCTTTTAAAATTTGTATAGAATGAAGGAATATTGCCCACTGAGCTCATCATTTACTCCTCATCAAACTCCAACTTATTTTTTGATCCTCCCTGCTAACCTTTTCCTATCTGAGTCCTTCTGTGCACCTACACCGGGGCCCCAGTAAGCTGATTTAAAATCCTAACTCATTTATAGCAGGGAAGGCTTCTTGTGGGCATATTGAGGTTAATTAGCAGGATCCACATTTATGTCTGTATGGAAGAACCAGAAAATGAATTAGCCACCATTAGCTCAAGGGAAGGGTAGAATGCAGGCGGGTTGAAAACGGCAGATGGAATTCTCTACCTCTGGATCCCCCCTGTGCCCACCCCAAAAGAGCTGAGCGCAGGCGCAGAGGATACCCCCGCATTGCACCAAGGCAATTGCGCAGGCTCTACCAGGACTGCTTCTTGCACTAAGGGCGGGTGTGAGGGTGAGGGCTGGAGAGATGAGTGATGGGAGGGAGTGTTCTCCTCTTTGCTCCCCTTGGCAACCTTTTCTTCTGGATGCCTGGTGTGAGCTTTGCTGAAGGGGCGGGGAGCCTGCAGGAAAATGACTCTGAATGCCAGATTTACTCAGACAGATGCAATTAGAACATCCTGGATTATGCTGGACCTAATTTGACACACACCCACTGTCATTACCCCTAACCCTCACCCAAAGTCCTAGTCCTAGCCAATTGAGGCCCTGGTGGTCACAGAGGAATAAAGATAACCAGGTGCAAATATCAGACATTTAAAAAAAAAAGATTGTTGTGCTCATTTGGCCTTCCAGAATCTTCTTGTCTTCCACTTTTAAAAACTCCCTTATAAGAGAAGCAACTGGTGTGACTCTACTTGTGTACAACCAGAGAAACAACAGTTGTACCCCATTTGTGTACAATGAATCAAAATAAATTTGAAAAAAGAGAGAAAGGCAACTGCCCTAACTTTCCATGATTACACAGGGTTCATCCTATACCCTCTGTGACTCCAGATCCTGCATTTGCCTGGTAAAGATATCCACTGAATAGTGAGGGGCTAATTCTTTTCTGACTAAAACAAGATTTGTCTCAGATAGTGAATCATTAAAAAGTCACTGTGGAAGGTGGGTGGCATGGTCTGGGGAGACTGGTCAAGAAGGGAGCACCGTGGCTTCTGGGATCTGGGTGCTGGTACACAGGGGCAATCACTTTGAGAGAAATAATGAGCCTACAGTTAGAGTGCAAAACTTTCTGTAGTTCAAAGAAGACTAAAAAGCAGACTAATAAAATATAAACCAAAACAAGAAACAATTTCTTAGGAGGCATGAGTTTAAGCAGAAAGATAAAACCATGTGTGCATGCACACACACACACACACACACACACACACACAATTTCCATCATTCACTATTGTCCCAGTCCACAGTATCAGGAGGAAGTCATGGAAAGGGTGCAAGTAGAATCGCCAGTGCTGCTTCAAGAAAATTCATGTACGATCAAAACCCCTCCCATCCCTGAGAGCTCTCTTTGGTCTTTCCCCTGAAAATTCCACTGTTGAATATACACTCTCCCTTCTCTTTATCACCAGACACAGAACTGGGCACTATTTTTCTTCAGAATGAGCACAATCTAAAACATTCTGATTTCTGCCTAGCTGCTTCAATGCAATGATACATCTTAAGCATCTCATCAGAAATTGTGGCATGGTGAGACTCCTAGAGATTAAAAGTTCTGAATGAGAATTGGGGTTTACAGCAGAAAAACTCACATTTATGCACCCCGAACCTTCCTCTCATGCTTTGTATTGCAGGCTGCCTGAAACCTGTTGGTTATGACTGTTCAAATCAGTCTCCTACTCATTCTAAAGATCATAGCCTTGCTCAGGATTTGTCATGTTTCTGCTTATTGTCTTTGCTCTTGAGATGCATCATGTTTTCCTGTTTCTTCATATGTTGAGTATTTTTGGATTTTTGCCTTAGAAATTGTTAATGGTACATTATAAACAATCTTGATTGTGATATGTTCTTCTGATTATAATGTGTCCTTGTGATATATGCATATATACATACACTCATGTGCTGATATGTTCTGAGAAATGGTCCATTAGGCAATTTTGTCATTGTGCATATATCATAGCTTGTATTTATAAAATCTAAGACGGGGACAATGTCACTAGACTATATACTCTCATGGGACAACTACCATGTACATATGAACAATTGTTGATTGAAATATTTTATATATATATGTATATATATTCATTTATGTTAATTAGGAGTTATTTGGCAGAACAAACCTGAAAACTCAGTGGGAAATATCTCTGTTGAAGATTTATGTGAGTTGCTTGGAGCTTGCCCTTTTTACGTATTTCAGGGTCAGTCATAGAGTTGACAAGAGTAGAGAAACAGAAGTCAAGGTCCCTTTTTATGACTTTCTTCTAAAACTGTACCCTCCCCCTATTATCTAGCTCATGTAACTGCCCCAAACTCTATCCCTTGGCTTTCCTTGCCAGTAAAATTGCAGGTTTTTCCATTAGAATTTAAGCTGTCCTTCAAGTCAGTGACTTGGAACTTCCCTGAAGCTAAAACCCATAAAGCAATGGAAAACTCACCTAGAGCCATACCCCCGTAACCAAATGTCAACTCCCCTACAGTCTCTGCCTGCTTTTGATTGCTCTCTCGTGATTTGAATTGCCTTTATTTTCTATTTCTATTTAAAATTATGTAGGTTAAAAACATTTAAATGTGTATAATACTAATGCTAATACTATTGAATTATTAACCTATTAATAATAACAATAGAATTTGACACTGTGGCATGTGCTGCTAGACCTAGTAAACTTGGAAAGTGAGACAGGAGAATTGCTCGAGCTCAGGGGTTCAAGACCAGTCTGAGCAACATAGCAAGACCCTGTATTTTTTTTTTCAGTGCTGGGAATTGAATGCAGGGCCTTGTACTTGCGAGGCAAGTACTCTACCAACTGAGCTATATCCCCAGCCCAAGACCTTGTATCTTAACAACAACAATAAAGAAAATTAAAAGTAGTCCATGAAGGCTGGAGATGCAACTTAACAGTGGACTCTTTGCTAGTATGTGAGAAGCCCTGGATTTCAACTACAGTACTGCAAAAGAGTAGTATGTATATTAATGACATTAATATGAAAATAATATAAAATATTTATGCTTAAAAATTTAAAAATGATTCCTTAAATAGTTTGTGTTATTTGCACAGGGTTTGTTCTAGGAGGAGAAGTTTCTTGGCTGTGGCATGAAGGAAAACCTCAGGTTGGCTGACTTGAAGCACATTTGTGGTAGTCTATGGACTGCTCTGAAGCTGTAGGCAGAATTAAATATGTTCAGGGGAGACAGGAAAGGAAATCTCCTATGAATGCATGGCAGGGCCCCCTTTTTCACAGAAATGGTACAAAGTTGCATTTTCAGATGCTATGAGCTTTGGTATAGAGTTTGGGGAGAAGAGATGGTAGATAAGCACAAAAACAGATAAAATTAAAATCATTCCTCCTATGCTGCGGTCTGAAAGGAGGACATGAGAAAAAGGAATACCCTAGAGAGGCCCAAGAATTGGGTATGGGCTCATCAAAGAGTCCAGGCTTGCCTGCCTCACACCTCCTCTGTCATCCCTGTGTGCTGAAGAATGACACCACAGATTCACATGACTGTCTGCCCTTGTCATGAATACAAAATATTGTTCTTTGTTTTAATAAACAAAATGAAATTACACATCCTCCAAACTGTATTCCAGTTTTTAGGCAGAACCCCCTTCAGGGAGCTGGGGACCTGGATGGAGAAGAGCAATAGACAGGAAATACAGCTCTGTTTTTCTTTTCTCTTTCTCTTTTCCTTTTTCCCCCTTAGAGATTGCTGTTCTTTCCATTTAAGCTTCATGAAGCATCTCGTCTCTCCAACTGCTGACCTCACCCCTCAGGAAAATGCAGCATCAATTCTATTCAAGGATTAAATTGTGGAAAACTTTTTTTCCATTTCATTTTGCATAAATTTTCTTTCCACAGTAACTTATGCTCTTGTGATGTCTCATTCCCCCTTTCATTAAACATCCTTCATCACAGTCATAATGCACAATGTGTTTTCCTTTCACCTGGCATCTTTGCTAAGGATGCTCTTTATCGCTGGTGCCCTTAATGGCTAAGAAGCACAAAAGGACAAGAGGGAGGTGGGAAGTGTATGGCAGCTGGATTAGCCATGCTCATGTTTTATCAAGGTGTGAATGGACAGATGAAGTCTGAGGACTAGTGAGCAGGGTGGGTTCTATGTCGTGAGGGGGCAGTAAAAAATTCCAGAGTGGTCACCGTGAAGATGCCAGAGCCCCAGAACATCCCACAGCACTCTGCCTGGGCAGGTAACAGAAATTTTCTGAGTGCATGCTCCATTTCCTATACCTCTTTAGGCCACATTGTAACTGCTTTCCCTAACTAGCAACATCAAATCTACTCTAAAATCTTACATCAAATCATGACTTAATATTTGAGGATCTAGTGTGTACTCTCTAGTAAGCAATAGTGTCTGAGTTTAAAAGTCTAAGGAGAGAAATGTAGTTGGCAGGCACATAGCTCACAGTAATATAATTCTAGTTCTTTGCCTCCCAGTTCCTCCCCCAAATTGCACAAAACTGCAAGTGTCATCTGTGTCAACTCAAGAAATGAGTTGTTCATCATTCAATATCTGCATCAGGATCCTACAATACCATGTGCAGCCCTAATACCCCAGACTGTCCTGTGGGCAGAATCGCTGAGAGTGGAGCAGGATAGTTTCTGCAGGGTCCTATCAACTTGGTCCTTGCAACAACAGGCCATAAACTAGGAGAGAGGCAGCTGAGAGGGAGCACTGCTCATATTTCTCAGATCTGGGCAGAGCTTCCTAAGATACATCTGTTTTCTTAATTCAGTCTTTATGAAGCCATTACTCACCTCCAAACCTTAACTCCTTGCCAAATTCCAGGCTCTTCCTCCCAACCCCAACTTTTTCAACCATAAAAATACAGAGGTTAAACTCCAGACCCAAATAAAGGAATTATGCACCCCCCAAAAATAGCAACACCACATACTACAGGCTGTAGAAGACAATTAGTGTGCAAAGAGAGCCACATATATGAAATAACCCTAAATTTGATCTATACTCCAGGTAAGAAAAGTGTTGAATTCATTATAAACCATTTGGATGGGAGAAAAGGAAGGAAGGAAGGGAATGGTGGTGAACCTTCTCTGCACCTCTCAATTTATCTCTTTCCCAATTACCAGCAATAGGCTTCCATCAATAGGTATAGAGAGGGAGGAGATGCCTATACTGTTTTGTGAAGATATGCTAAGTCCTGGGAGATAATTCCCAACTTATCTACAGCCTCTCTTCTTGCTCTCTTTTCCATATACTTGAAAACAGCCTTTCAGGAACAAAGCACAGTTGCAACCCTGAGTAACACATTTCTGCAGAAATCACCAAAAATCCTATACATCATATGATTAATCAGGACTCCACCCCTGGTTGTGGACCAAGGCTTCTGGAGATCAGAAACTTCAATCTGGGAGTGCAATTAGGAGGGCTCACAGCATACACATCTGACAAAGCCAGGCTCTTTTCTTCATGCATTCTCTATGAATCCTCTTTGTTCAAATCCACTATGGTCTTATCTCAAAATCAGTCTCCTTTTATTTTTCATTTGGTGGCCTGGGATACCAAGCTTATCTTTGCTGCATACTCCTAAATTAGGAATCATCATATCCTATTCTAACTCTGCTTATATAATGTACATGGAACTTGGTAGAGGGCAGGCAGAGTGACAGAATTTACATTTGTGAATCTGTTTCCTTTTCGTATGGGAGGCTCCTGGAGATATAACCTAGAGGCACTTTACCACTGAGCTAAATCACCAGAACCCCCTCCCCCATTTTTTATTTTGAGACAGGATATCACTACATTGCTTAGAACCTCACTGTAAGGATGGCCTTGAATTTGTGATCCTCCTGTCTCAACCTCCAGAGCTGCTGGATTACAAGTGTGTGCCACCATGCCTGGTTTGTGGATATATTTTTAAGTCTGTTAAAAGCAGGGGAAAAAAAACAACTCTAACACTAGCCACATAGGGAAACCATAGTCCTCCCTCCCTTTTAAAACATCATCTTTATTTTTATATTTTATATACAACAAATTTCACTCATTTAAGTGTATAATTTAGTGGTTTCAATAATTGATTACTCCCATAAAAATCAGGATGCAGAATTTATCTTTTTATTTACTTTATTTGGTACCAGGAATTGAATTCAAGGGCACTTGACCACTGAACCTCATACACAGTTCTATTTTGTATTTTATTAGAAACAGTCTCACTGAGTTTCTCAATGCCTCACATTTTGCAGAGGCTGATTTTGAAATAGTGATGCTCCTGCCTCAGTCTCCCAAGTCATTGGAATTACAGGCATGTGCCACTGTGCCTGGTTAGGATGCAGAGATTTTCATTAACTCCAAAACTCCCCCACCCTTCTGTGTTCAATTCAACCTCCAGCTGTAGGCAAATACTGACGTGATTTTGCCCAAAAGATTAACAACATATAGATTGATCATCAAGTATGTACTCTCATGTCTCACTCCTTTACCTTAGCATAGTATTTCTAAGGTTCATTCATGCTGCTGTGTAATAAGGAGTTTCTTCCTTTTCATATATCACATTATATGCATATAGAATGATTTGTTTTTCCACTTAATTGTTGATAGGAATTTGGTTGTTTTCTGTTTTGGGGTATTATGAGTAAAGTTGTTACACACACTTCTGTTCAGTTCATTCTGTAGGTAAGTTTTTATTTCTTTTGGTTAAATATATAGTATTAGCATTACTGGTTTACATGGTAAGTATATGTTTACTTCTGTTAAGACATTGTCAAACTGCATTCCAAAGCAGCTGTGCTATTTCATGCTCACTACGGCTTTAGATAAGAATTTTAGTTTCACATTTGTGCCAAAAATTTGTTTTGCTAGTGTTTCACATTTTGGCCATTCTACCGGGTGTGTAATGATATTTCACTGTGGTTTTAATTTGCATTCTGCTGATGAGTTCAGCATCTTCTTACATTCATATGTTTTCTAAAGTGAAATGTCTGGCCAAGTCTTTTTCCCATTTTTCATTGGACTATTTGCCTAATTCCTGAGTCCCAAGATTTTTTTTTACATAATCTAGATATAAATTCTTTGCTAGATGTATGTATTATAAATACTGTCTCACAGTCTAGCTTGTCATTCTTTTGAAAAATACACAATTTTGTGAAGTACAATTCATATTTTTAAAATGTATTTGGTTTATCCTTTGAGCCATAAACTTTTGCCTGACCCAAGGTCATGAATATTTTTTTCAACATTTTCTTCTGATGCTTTATAATCTTAGCTTTCACAGCTATTTCTATGGTCTGTGTCAACTAAATTTTTGTGCATAATGTGAGATAAGGATAGAACTTTCCCCCCATGTGGATGACTAACTGTTGCAGTACTTGTTGAAAAACTTTCTTGGGAACTTCATCAAAAACAAGTTAGCATACACACATGCATCAGTTCCAGAACTCACTATACACTTTTATTGAGTTATCTGTTTATCCTTAGGACGATAACAGACTGTCTTCATTAGTGTAGCTTTCCAGTAGCACAAAGTCTAACTGTGAATCTTTTCACTTTAATCTTCTCTTTCAAAATATTTTGGCTACTCCAAGTCCTTTGCGTTTCTAAATTAAATAAAACCAAACTCATTTTCTTTAAAAAAAAACTCACTCTGATTTTGATTGTTTGCATTTTATATATATATGTATATTCACTTGAGTTGAACTTTCTATCTTAACAATATTGAGTCTTTCTGTCCATGAGCATATTGTATATTTTTACTTATTTAGATCTTCTTTAAATTATCATGGCATTATTTGTAACTATTAGTGCAGAGGTTTGCATACATTTTGTTTCATACTTGCTTACGCAGGTATAAGTGACAAATATTTATTGTTTTTAATGGTGTATTCCATCATACATAAAAGTGGAATTCATTGTGATATATTCATATACACTTACAACATAATTTGCTCAAATTCATTCCAAAATTTCTTTCCTTACCCATCCTTTGTCCTTCCCCATCAATTCACTTCTACTACACTGTTTTTATTTTTATAAGCAACCTCTCTTTTTAATTCCTTATTTCTCTCTAGCTTCTGTGTATGAGAGAAAACATTTGACCCTTGACTTTCTGAGTCTGGCTTAGTTCACCTAGCATGATTTTCTCCAGTTCCATTCCTTTACCAGCAAATGCCATAATTTCTTCTTTATTAAAGTAAAAATGAGTAAAACTCTATTGTGTATATGTACCACATTTTATTTATTCATTTGTTTGTTGACAGATATCTAGGTTGGTTCCAAAGCTTAGCTATTGTGAATTGCATTGCTATAAGCATTGGCATGCTATGATATACTGATTTCAGTTCTTTTGCATAAATGCCAAGGAGCAGGGTAGCTGAACCATATGGTGATTCCATTCCTAGTCTTTTGATAAATCTCCATAGTGCTTTCCAATGTGGTGATTCAAATATACATCCCTTCAACAATGTAACTTTTCAATAGTTCTAGTATACCTTTTCCCCCACATCCTTGACAGCAATTATTGTTATTGGTATTTTGATAATTACTATTTTTACTGGAGTGAGATAAAATTCTCAGTGTAGTTTTTTTTAAAATTTATTTAATTTTGATTCATCGAACACAAATGGAGTACAGCTATTGTTTCTCTGGCTGTACACAAAGTAGAGTCACACCATCTATGCATTCATACATGTACACAGTTTTTATTGCATTTCCCTAATTGATAAATATGTTAGCTATGTTTTTCTTATATTTGTTGATCACTTGTATTTCTACTTTTGAGAAATGTCTGTTTAGATCATTTGCCCATTTATTGGTAGGGTTATTTGTTTGTTGCTAATTTTTAAGTTCTTTATGTATTTTGGTATCAATACCTTGTCATGGGAGTTGATGGCAAAGATTTTCTCCCCTTCTGTAGGCTCTTTTTTCATGCATTTAATTGTTTTTTTGCTGTATAGAAGCTATAGAAGCTTTTTAATGTGAGGTCATCCTTTATTTTCAATTTGTTTGCTGGTAGTAAATAGAAATACAATGATTTTTTTCTTGTATTTTGACTTTGTGCCCTGCAATCTTGCTCAATTCACTGCTTAGTTCTTCTGTCATTTAGTAGATTATTTAGAACTTTCTAAATTACTTACAAATCACTTGTGAATAAAGTTATTTATTTATAGTATTTATACTATCTATTTAAAAGTTTATGTTGTTCTAATTCCATCATAACTGAGTCTGTTTTGATTGATATTTTTTCTCTTAGTTATGAGTCACGTATTTGTGCTCCCTAACATATTTAGTAAATTTTGAGTGATTGCTGAATATTGTGAATATTTCAGTGTTGTTTTTATGGATTCATTGGGCTTTGTTTTGATCTTCAGTTACCTAGCTTGCAAACCAGCTTAATCATTCTGAGGCTTGTTTTAAAGCATTATTAGGGCATGCCTGGAGTTACTTTCACTCTTGCAATAGTTTGGTCATATTATTAATAAATAAGTCATCTTTCTGGGTCTCCACTGAATGTGTTGGTGGGTAAATCAAGTTAATTCATTCTGCCTGGCCGGTACTGGAATTTTCTCCAACTGTGCATAACGTTAAGGAATGGTTTATATTGCAGCTCTGTGGTTATTCTTTGCCCAGTGTCTTGGAGATTTCTCCCATATGTGTACAGTTTAGTAGCAGATTTAATGGGATCAGAAGGAAGATTTCTGGAGCTTTTCATTTTCTGCATATTTTTTTCTCTGTTGCTATTTCCTATAAATCTTACCCATTTTGTCTTCCCTTAGTGCTGATATCTCCCTCCCCATCTCAGAACTATTCCACTGGTTCTTGGGACCCTCTCTACTTCTTCCATTATAGTTAAAAGGTGCTGCCAGGAAGAAAGTGGGGCATATTTTTTTGTTTTCCTTTAAGCATTAAGTTCTATGATACCTGTTTCTGATGTTTGAAAACAATTGTTTCACCTATTTTTTTTCTAATTTTCTAGTTGTTTATGACAGGAGGATAAATCCAGTCCAAGCTCTGGCTTACTGGCAAGAAACAGAAGTCCTATCACCATTTTAATTCCCCTCTTTAATCTTACTCAGCTAGAAATCATGATTCCTGATGTTTACTATGAACATGACACAAAATCCAAGAAGAGCCCTTGAAGTCCAGAAGAAGACAGTAGTTCTTGCTATTTCACCATATAAATCATTTCATATCTTTTGCAAGTTCCAGAAGAAAAATATCAATTCAATTCCATTTTAATCTTCTGTCTTTCCTTTTGTACCACTCAGCATGTTTTGAAGATCCTGCTTTTAATTTTTATAGGCTCTTTGAAGCCTAGAATGATAAATATGGGTAGCAGAGAGAAAAATTCATATTTCTTTGCATTGGGAAGTGAGAATTTACTGTTACCTTCAGTGTTTCCAAAGCTTTATTATTCTTTTAAAAATTTGATTGGTTCTTTCAGTTATGAATGACAGCAGAATACATTTTGACATAATTATACAAGCTTGGAATGTATCTTATTCTACTTAGGATCTCAGTCTTGTGGATGGGCATGATAGTGAGAATCACTCTGATGTGTTCATATATGTACATAGGAATGTAATGTCATATTAATTTAACTGTCCTTCCTTTATCTCTCCCTCTCCCTTCTGTTCATTCCCCTTTTTCTAATCCACTGAACTTCTGTTCTTCTCCTCTCCCTCCTTATTATGGTTTAACTTCCACATATCAGAAAAAAAAAAAAAAAAACACTTGCCATTTGGTGTTTTGGGATTGGCTTTTTGCACTTAGCCTAATACTCTCCAAATCCATCTATTTACCTGCAAATGTCATAAAATCATTCTTTATGGCTGAATAATACTCCATTGTATATCACAATTTTTTTAATGCATTCATCTGTTGGAGGGCTCCATAGCTTAGCTGTTGTGAATTGTGCTGCTGTAAATATTGATGTGACTGCATCACTGTAGTATGCTGATTTTAAATCCTTTGGATATATACTGAAGAATGGGATAACTGGGCCAAATGATGCTTCTAAAAGCACTCAGTAAGACCATGTAAAACTGTAGCTTGCAGTTCATTCAAAGAAACATATTGGGATCACCAAAATGTAGCTTGTCCATGTAATATAATATTATCTGGCCATAAAAATAATGAAGTCCTGACACATTCTACAACATGGTCCATTATGTTAACTAAAAGAAGCCCATTACAAAAGACCATATAATATGATTCCATTTATATGAATTGTCCAGAATAAGAAAATCTGTAGACAAAATATTTTAGTGGTTACTTAGGGTTGAACAGCATAAGCATTTAAGTGATTTTGTGCTTAAATCAAATATTCTAAAATTGACTGTGATGATGTTTTCATATGTCTGGCTATTCTAAAACATGAAATTGTACACTTTAAATGAATGATTAGATGGTATGTCAATTATATCTCAATAAAATTGTCTTTAATCATAGATCACAACGAATCACCATAGTCCAGTACCAGAGATGATAAACCAAACTTCAGGTGCATAGGTGTGACTTGAGCAGAAGTAAGTGGGTGTGCTATGAGTGAGACAATCTTCACAGACATATGCTTAGACTTTGATCTTGTGTGTGAATGTTCCAGAAAGATTGCCCTCTAGAAGCAAGTGTCTTCACGGGTGTGTGATGTTTGTAATTTGGAATGAAACAGACAAACAAATAGAGGGCAAATATGGAAGGTGGAAGCGTAGAAACGCATGTCAGACAAGAAAGCTACGCCTTTAACCCTTCTCGTGCAGTGATCTCCGAGGAGAGCAAAACTTGAGAAAGGACTTAGAGAGAACCATGCCTTTGACAGGGAGTGAGTCTCCTTGTTCTGTTCACCAGTGGCTTTTCCTTTCCCCATTCCACCTAAAACTTCATGCAAGAATACTTTCCAGATATTTCACTAGACTGTGACTTCCTGGATAGTTTTTTCTGTCACTAGTGGTTGGATTTTTTTTCAGTAGTTTCCTGTAAGTAAGATCCTACAGTTCATATATTTCATTCTCCCTGCTTTTATGATATTTTAATAATAATACATGCTATAGTACATATCAGGAGCATTCCCTTTTAATTGCACAGTGGTACTCCATTGTGTGAACACACCAATACATGTTTATTGCTTGTCAAAAGACTTTTGTGTTGATTCAGATTGGGGCTATTAGGAATAAAATTACTCTAGATATTTGTGAACAGGTATTTTTGCAGACATATAATTTCATTTCTACTGGGTAAATAAGTATCATGGTATTTCTGATTCTTACCATAAGTGTATGCTAATATGAAATTGACAAACTATTTTCCAAAATGATTGTAGCCCATGGTTGTTTTAGTTCTTGAAAAGACATAGTTTTTTAACTCTCTTAAACACTCAGAAGATTTACAATGTATGCATTTCTGATCAGGTCTTTTTACAAGTTGTCACACCCACAATTACGCTTGAGAGTTTTAAAAATAATCCATTTCTTTGTATTTTCATTCCCAAGTCTTTCTGTTCCATTTTAAAGGTGGTTGGAAAGGAGTACCTTTAATCTATGTTGAGTACAAGACAGGAAGGATACAACTTGCTGATAGTTCTGCTGAAGTATGATAACAAGTTAATGCATTTTACTGTGTTTTAAAAAGTCATTTAAAATCTCAACCCTACCTCACTTCTTTCTCGTTTTCTTCTTGAGCAGAGAACAATAAGTCTGTAATTTAGCCGTTTGAGGGGTAAAAAAATAGTTTTCAAACTGCATCTCTTTGCAATTAAAAAGATAAATTTTGAGTTTATTCATGCATCTATTCCCCTTATACAAATGAAAAAAATTTCAGATAAGAATAAAGCCATTTGACACACTTCTCCAGCACTCCCTTTCATGCTATCCAAGTGTGTTCCCAAGAGATGAGTGCTGCATCTCTCTCCGGACTCACTGTCTATTTGTTTTTCTGTCTTGAAATTGTATACTATTGTCATCACTTTTTTCCTGCTTATGAGCCCATCTGTTCTTTTCTCATCTTATTTCCCCTGATAGTTTACCAGGCACAGACATTAGCAATCAACTTCAGAAATAAAAATTCTATTTCCCAAAGTCTTCTCAAACTGCTAGCTCAGGAAACTTGTAGTCCACTTCACAATTTGGTGAAGGCAACAGAGTAATCCTAACTTTAGTTACCACAAAAGACAGATGACCATCTTTCTGGGCTCAGATACCAGTTTCTGTGTGATCTGCCACATAACCACCAATGACAATGACACATATTTTGCTTTTAATGTTATTCTAATGCATTAATTCGGTAGTGATTTTTGCATTATCTGAGATTCACTTTAGTATATTCCGACGTGTACATTGGGAATTTGGTAAGATTCATTCCACTGTTTTTCCATTATCCTGTCCCTCTCCTTAATCCCCTTCTTTTCCCTTGATCTTTCTTTTATTTTGATGGAATGCACCCATGTCTTTTCTTTTCCCCCACAATTTGTACATGTAAAGTAGTAGTCATGAAAAAGAATGAAATTATGTCATTTTCTGGTAAATGGGTGGAACTTGTGACTATAATGCTAAGCGCAATAAATCAGACTCAGAAAGTCAAGGATCAGATGTTTTCTCTGCTATGTGGAAGCTAGTCTAAAATTTGAGGGAAGGAGGGGGCCTCATTTCTTGAAAAATTATGGCTTCCTATTTAATCTATTCTTGAATAATATCATATGAATTTTATCCTTTCTGGTTTAAGTTCAGTCTAATTTGCAACCCAAGCTTGTTCAGTTATTTCTGGACAGGTAGTTGGTTGAGGGAGCAACATTTATATCAGCCACCACCTTACTGAGTGAGGTAATAACATACAAAACTTAGATGGAAGAGAAGTAGGAAGATGTTGATAGAGAAAAACTTCCCATACTCTTCAGATGTGACCACTTTACCCCATCCACTCCCAGTTCCCTTAAATGTGATCTGTATCATGGAAAAACAGATCTTGGAATGATCTCTATAGGGCTCAGGATTTGCAAAGGGCTTCCAAACAGAAGAGGTGGCCTGAGGGGTCTCGGTCTCTCTGCCTTCTCTTCACTTGACTATTATCAGATTTTTAGGAGCATGGGAGAGAAGAATTCATAAACATGAGCTGCAATAGTTCATCACCAAGAATGTAGATGAAATATCCTGGTTGGGAACATTCGACTGTGTTGAACAGCCTTGGTACCCATCTTTGCTTTCTAATATCTTTAAAAGAAGAAAAAGCCGGTTACATAACAAAGTGCATATTTCTGTGATCATGGCTATTATAGTTGTTATATTTCTCTTGATCTCTATTTCCTTACATCTTCTTACTCTACAGGTCTTTCATCATCCACATGAAATTGCAGCTGCAACTGATTACCCACAGTAATTTTTAAACTTCTAAGAAGTTCTACTTTTCACTCTGACTATACCGTGGACTCCTGCCCATTCTATCTGAGGTGACTCATTATTACAGATAGACTGGTTAGAAGAATATTCACATCTGTGAAGATCTGTTGCATAATTATCTTCAATGAGAGTTAAAAAAGCGAACAATAACTTAATAGCCATGAGATCAAAGAGAATAACAAAACACATTTTAAAAAGACAAAAGACCTAAAAACCATTTCCAAGAAGATGTACAAATTATCAATATGGACATGACAAGAAGCTCAACATCATTCATTTTTAAGGAAATACTAATGAAAATGAGATACCTCTCTCTATATATTACAAAAAATAACAAATATCGGTGAAGATGTAGATAGATTGAAATTTTTGAGCAGTATTTTTGAGAATGTAAAATGCTGTAGCTGCTATAGAATAAAATGTAGTGATTGATCAAAAATTGATATTGGAATTATCATATGATCCAGTAGTTCTATTTCTTGATTTATAGACAAAATCATTGAAATCAGGGTCTCAACGAGATGTCTGTACACCTAAGTTCATTGCAGCATTATTTAGGGTAGCCAAAAGAAGGGGACAACTCAATTCTCCATTGATGGATGAATTAATAGACAAAATGTAGTCTATACGTACACATACATCGAGTTGGGAAGGAAAGGGCATTAGCAGATGGTAGTAGAAGCTACAGAGTTTATTTTTATTTTACTTTTTACAAATTTATTTTAAATTTGATTCTAAATTGATTTTTGTGATGAGTACACAATACTGTGAAAATACTAAAACTCACTGAGTTTAAGTGGTTAATTGTGCATTGTATCTCTGTAAGGTGTTACAAAAAAGAGAGAGACAGAAAAAGAAATGAAGGAAGGAAGGAAGGAAGGAAGGAAGGAAGGAAGGAAGGAAGGAAGGAAGGAAAAGAGAAAAGCCTTGGGCTAATGCAGATGGAGGGGCACGCAGAGGGAAAAATCCAGGTCATAGCCTTCCTCACTAATCCAAGCACAAGAAAAGGATGACTCAGGTTTCCCCCAAATAGGAGCAGGTTTCATGCAGATCTGGATCAACCCAGAGAGTAGCTTAGTTACCTTGTTCTCCCCACCCTGACATGTCATCCTCTCTCAACGACAGCTTCACCAAGCTTATTCTGAATCACAAAAATTAGACCTGAAAGATAATTTTCATGAGAGGTACTAATTTCTTTGACTATGACCTATGTTGAAGGTCCATCCTGTGTTACACTAAATCACATAGCTCATCTTCAGCAGTCTGCCTCAGTCCTGAGGATGAAGAGGCTTTTAGCTGACAGTAGCCTATTATGTAGGGTGACGCTATGAGGGTGCAGTTTAGACCTCCATTCTCGGAATAGCTCTTTATGTGCTGCAGCTCTCCTCTTCATGATGCTGTCCTCAGTTCTTATGGCTTGCCCGCACCCATCTCCATTTCAGGGTGCATGTGAGGTCCTTTATCATCAGAGTGTGTGCTCATGCCAATGTCACATCTATAGGGGAAACCAGAGCCCCACAACCAGGAAGTAAATGTAAAAAGAAGGGATGGACAGAGCACATGGTTTTATGCCAAACTTTCTTTCTCAAAGCACAAGGAGAAATCATCTCTGGAGGTGGCAAACATTTTATGAGTGGTGAGGAGGAGAGCCGGGAGGGATAGCTCTTTGCTATGAGTTGACTGAGGGCATGAATACCATGAGGTCACTGTGGTCTCCAAAAACTTTTCAAGTTCTCATCCCACCAGATGACTGCTTCCAGTTTGTCCTCAGAAAGGTAATCTATGTAATTAGTAGGCTGTATATCATGTTTCCCAAGAAAGGCCAGTTTGCAGCATCTTAGACAATAGATGTCCAAGTAACAATCATTAATATCTACCTCTGAGCCCCACCCTCTACCTCCCATCCCTGAGGGACTGAGGTTCAGCTCATGGAGGTCACCATGAAAACACAGAAGAGGCCAAATTGTCTGCTTTCTGCTGCTTACATATTTCAAACTTCTGGGACTGTGTCGATTTCTCTAAACTCTCAACTCACCCTTTGCCAAATTGCAGTCTGCTTTTAATTTCTTATCTATAAACAGATGATCAAGTCTGATGTTTCCTACCACCTTATTCAACAGCCTGGTATCCCCACCCAAGTCATAGCGATTAAAAGCTGTTCAGCAGTGGAAGATATATGAAGGTGAATCTAGATGGGTCTGTGTGTATGTAAAGAAAAACATGATTAAAATCATGAACTCAGGAAAAGGTTTTCCAGACTCAAAGAAAGAAGTTATGAATAGTTAAGGCTGGAATGAATCTCATGGTTCTGATGGAGAGTTATAGATATCATTATAAATAAGTTTGTTTTAATATATCTGTGTACCCTTGCGGACTTCAATACAGAAAAGTAGATACAAAAATAAATATAGATGTGTGGGTGTGCTTAAGTGTATATATATATTACATATACATTATATATATATTTCCTAGCATTTTTTTTGCTGAGTCTAGTTGCAGTGACACTACAGTATCAGCAAGTACATCCATTCTGAAACATCGTTCTCCAATTAGAAGAAATCTAAAAAAAGAGTTCCTTAGAAATGTTTGATTCTAGTACTGAGAAAGACATAAATGACAGGCGCATCTGAAACATCTTGCATTTTCAGAAAATGAGAAAATATTAAAAACCGAGTTCATAAGGATATAAATAAACAATTGAATAAACAATTAACTAAGTAGGGAAGACACATAAGAAAACTCTCAGAAATAAGACCAATATATAAGGTCGACATAATGGCTACCAACCAGATGGATGAAAACATGGAAAGATTGTGTATTTCCCTAATTTCATCCTTTGCCTTACTCACTGAAGGTAACTATCATTTTGAATTCCATATTTGTCATTTGCTTATTTTTATTCTTGTTCAAAGTTTGCACTTCTGAATGATATATTCTGCAGTTATTCTTATCTTTATCCTTAGATAAATGTTGTTTCCATATTTATCCATATCATCAATAAAATCGTGTCAATATAATCATGAGAAATCATTGTACAAATTCTTATTGTGGAACATTCTACAGAAAATACCTGACCAGCACTTTTCAAAAGAGTCAAGATCATGAAAAAGACATGAGGCCCGAAGAACCATTTCAGACTGGAAGACCTGATTCAGTAGGTGGACCTTAGGATGTTGCCCAGTGATCCCCACCTCTTGGTAGAACACAATCTCTCATTATCTAATCCTCTCTTCATGAGTGTAGGCAGAAATAGCGACTTGCTTATAAGCACAGAATGCCCTAAAGGTGATGGTGTGTCACTTGGGTGATTATGTTCACAAGATTATGATATCTATCTTGCTAGCAAATTCTCTCCCTTGATGGCTGTGATGAAGCATTAGACAACTTGGCAAGGGACGGAATGCTGCCTCTGACCAATGCCCTGCAATGAACTGAATGCTAACAACCATCAAGTGAGCTTAGGAGATCCTTCTCCAGCTCAGACTTCAGTTGAGACTGCAGCCTTGGTCATCTTCTTCTCTGAGACTCTCCACCCCAGAAAACTGCAAGAAAATACATGAGTAGTTTTTTTTTTTTTAAGTTGTAGATGGTCATAATACCTTTATTTTATTTACTTATTTTTTTTATGTGGTGCTGAGGATTGAACCCAGTGCCTCACACGTGCTAGGCAAGCATTGTACCACTGAGCCACAACCCCAGCCCACATGTGTAATCTTAAATCAAGGAAACTATGTGGTAATTTCTTAGGCATCAATCAATAAGTAATACACCCAACATTAAATGTAATGAGACATCCTTGGAACAGAAAAATGACATTAATGGAAAACCTGTTGATATACAAAGAAAGTCTAGTAGAGTTACTAGATTATTTAAAAAAAAAACACTGTCAGTTTCTCAATTTTCATAAATTCACCATGGTTAACATGTTAATATCTAGGGTTAACTAATAGTCTCTGTAACTAAATTCTCTGTACTATGAAACCTTCTATGAATTAAAAGTGTTTTCAAAATATTTTTAAAAAATGTTGTGTACCAAATATAAAATAAAATAATAAATAAACAAATGAACTTGGACTCAGTAGATAATAAACCTGTAGGGAAAGAGCAAGAAAGCAGCGTCCTTTTCTGTCCATCATTTCAAACCCAGGTGAAGCTGCATCAGGAAGACACCAGCAAGCTCCAGGGACTCACCTCCTCTTTTTTCTTCCCTGTCATGCTCCCCATTACCAGTCATCAGTTTAAGTTCACTAACTATATCTTTAAAGAAAGGTGTCTCTCTGTCACAAACCTCAGAGGAGCCATTTGGAGACATATGCTGACAACGTATCTGTAGAATTCCACTAAAGACTTTTTAGAGGACATGATTTCTAGACTTTAGAAGTAAAGACTGAAAAATGTCAGGAAAATGGAACATGAATCTTATTTCAGCACTTAGTTCACTTAGTATTTTTTTTAAGTAGGAGGTATTCTTCTAGCTTTCAAAAGCTAATCAAATGTTCAGAACTGAGAAAAGCCTTTGATAACTAAGTTCATTTTATAGTCTGTATCATTAATTCTGTGAGTCAAGGAATTCTGTTGACACTTGTATCATGTAATTATATACTTATTTTCAAGCCCTAAAACCATAGAAAGGCACCTTCTGGGTTTAGATATATTTGTCAACATGGTGGTTTAGATCAGTCTCTTTTTACCCAGATCATTTTTATCAATGGAAGAAAAATCAATGATTTAGAATATATTGTATAAAGGTAGAAAAATCTTCTAGAAAATCTGAAAAGAACAATATGATACAACGTATCCTGAACACTCATGCAGTGCTCTGAGAGAGAGAAAGAGAGGTAGGATGAATGAGCACTCTGTTCATGTGCTAGATAAACAAAATATCCTACCGTAGAGAGGGTTGTCCACCCCACCCCACACAGATCCCAGGGCATAGCCACAGCGCTCTGCTGGTAAGCACCAGGGCTGTGTTCAAGAACCATGTCTACAAAGGCTGAAGAAATGTGGAACTGTACCCTGCACCCCAAGGCCATCCACAAACTCAGGACTCTTATGTTTAGGATCCATAATGGTAGGTTGTATTCCCCACACAGTTGTTGCAGCACTGGTAAAAAAAAAAAAAATTATCCCTGTGGTTGGGGACCTGGATGCAAGGATAGGCTTTTGAAATTCGGATAATCAATATTTAGTTGTTGTTAATTTGAGCATTTGTAATTTAAACCACTTTTTCAATTTTTCAAACCTGTATTTTATACCTTAAGACAAGACAGTTAACTTAAACACCACATCTTCACATATTGAGGTTGTTCATATTGAGAGTTGTTTTGTTCATTTAATTTTAACTATAGTTCCTATAGTATCCCAATGACCTGATCAATTCTTTTTTCCATTTCAATGCATAAAGTATCATCTATCATGATATGTTCTGTATCATCCTTTGTATCATCCTTTACCAAACCCTTCTCTCTCTCTCTCTCTCTCTCTCTCTCTCTCTCTCACACACACACACACACACACACACACACACACACTCACACACACAGAGAGATTGAGATGATGATGAAGAAGAAGCAGAGTGGCAGGACCACAAGTAGCTTTGGACAAGGAATGACAAATGAGTTAAAGTGGCAAATGAGAGTTGATGATTCTAAGTACTTCTGGTTAAGAGAGGACAGGTGATGGGCACTAAGCTGTACTCATACGATATTAGCAGCACAGAGGACAAGAGAAGTTGGAGTACAGTGGATGATGAGTGGTTCTTGTTTGATATTAGGGTTTGGTGTTACCTTCATTCAGCCTTCTTGTGGCCTGAAAATCTAGGTGCAATTTCAGTGAACATTCTAAGGCATGAATTATATGAACTTCTTCACTCAATATATCCATCTGAAAACACTAAGACCTATTCCATTGTCCAAGTACCTCAAAATACAGTGTCAGAAGAGTAAGCAGGTAGAACAAAACATTTTATGAAGACCGTAATGCAGGTACTCTGTCACCAATCATAAAGTGGTTTGTATGGTCATTATTCACATGATTAAAAGAACAAAAAGGAAAAAGGAAAGATATACAAATGTTTTGGATTGAAAAATTGAATTTGAAATGCACCTTTTAGCCAACATTGTTCATTTTTCTAATAATTGGGCAGAAATTCTCTAATACAGCTTTAAAAAATGTGTTTCGACAGCTACCACTCTGATGGAAACTTTTAAGGAACTCTCTAATTTATTTTTTCTCAATGGATTTTTTTGAAATATAGTTTATAAAATTTCCTCTTCACAGCTGTCCACAAAGAGCTCTAACATCTCTAACAGGTAGATGGCAAATGGATTTGGTCAACTTTTATGAAATATTTATTTAAGGGTGTTTCTTTGAAAATAGATCAGAATATAGCAGATGATCCACCATGTTTTACACTAAGAAATGGGAGTCACAGCAGAAAATAGTGTATTCCATTCACTACACAGTATACCTTTCATAGCTCTTAAGCAGAGATGCATCTTTAAATAGATCATGCCCAAACACTGCTGGCCAAAAGACACTCATAAGTTGCTTGTCCTCATGTTTGAACTTCGTTTAAAAACTTGGTTTAAAAACTTAGTCTAAAAGCCACGCATTGCCACATTCTGGCAATATTGTAACATGGGAACTTGCAGAGTGTATGACAGTGGGTTGGAAATGCAATGTCAGAGAGCAGCATAGGACTCCCAAAAGAAACGTGACAGCAAGGAGACTTCTGATCATCACAGATGATGATAATGTGGGGAAAGACGCAGACAAAATAAGTTGAAAGTTGATTTGGAAGTTTGATCTGAATGGGAGATTTTTATAAATATCATTAATGTATTTTGCTTCCATTTCCACCCCATGTAATCATAAGTCTGTTATAAGACAAACATACATATTTTTTAATTGAAGATATACTTGAATAATTACAAGAAGAAAAACTATAAGTGATAGGAAACATTTGTGTCATTGTGGTTTTATTCTTTCATAGAAATAGAAGTAATTAGTGCATTTTACAATTGAAGTGGATGATACATCATGCAAATAGAAATAATTAGTGCATTTTACAATTGAAGTGGATGATACGTCATACATCATGATTAAAAAGTAATCAGTATTAGCAATACTGATATAGTGGTTACTATAGGCCTGCTATTATATGCATGGACTGTATATTACAAAGTTCATTTCATCTTGCCATCTCAAGAGGCAGGCACTATTATTTTTTCCATTGTCCATTTCTGAATCTTAGCTTAATCCCCACAGGAAAGAAATAGAAGAACCTTGAGCTTGACACATTCTGTTTCCAGAGACTTTTTTTTTTCATCAGCTGTATCAGAATATCTTTTTTCCATATATAGTAAATAGTCTCTATCCTAGTTTAAGAAATCTTATTCTACTCATGGTCATGGTTATTTTTCTAAATTACTTTCTAAATATTGTATTAAACTTTTTTATATATAGATCTGCAATCCACCTGGAATTTAGTTTGTATGTAATGTAAAGACAAAGCTCAGATTTTACTTATCCTCTATGGATATTCAATTTCCTAGAACTTTTAAAAAGTGTATCTTTTTCCCATTGATATTTCTAACCAATAATTTGCTTATGCATATATCTGGATTTTTTTTTACCTCTTTCCCACCTCCCTTTGGTTTCTCTCTCTTTGTGCAAGAACCACATTGTCTTAATTACAAAGAGTCTCCATTTAATGCAATGATTTCCCCCCAGAACCCATTCTTTTATACACAGCTATGCTATAATGAAGAAAGATAAAAGTGAAAACCTGCATTCCTTACACCCTCTCCCTTATTTCCAACTGTACCTCAAGTAAAGAGGAGTTTTAGAACTAGTAAAGTTTCAGTCACCACCCACTATACATGTTCCCAGCTCAGAGAAGTTCCATCTTCGTGTAGGAGGTGGACTGTATTATTTTACTTTTCTCAGAACCTCTTTGGCCACGTATACCTTTATAGTAATGTTTTTCATCAGTGTTGTTCTCAAGAAGATAAATGCACACACTCTCAGAAACACACAAACACTGATACACACATCAACACAAACACATACATTGACATATACTCATGAAAATACATCATTGCTCACACCATGGAAAGAAAAACACACCAACACATAATTACACATACATTGACACACACATCAAAACAGTGATACACACTTCATCACAAACACACACTAGAAGAACACCTCCAAATCACATTCAGTACAAATATGCACATTGACACAACACATCTAAACACCAAAACACACACACAAGGATATATACATTAATATGCGCACATTGACATAAAGAAATATTAGGAAAAATATAGGAAGCATCTTTTATACAAAGGTCCTTTTTCTGATGCTGGCAGTCAGTACTCCAGTTGAGACATGGACCTTACAAGATGCCCAGTTCTGATTTCTGAGATCCCGGGGATAATATATACTGTTTTTCATCTTTATTCACTTTCTTCATATCTCCTCAACATCACAATCCTTTTGAAATTTCACATCTGAAATGAATGAATATCATGGTTGGATCATTTATCCTATACCTACAGTGTGGGCACTCAGATGCTGTTTCAAAATAAGTCTCTTTGTGTGTGCATGGGGCAGGAAATGGGTAGAATAGGGCAAAACTTCTCTAGAAGTGCCTTCTAGAGAAGGCGCAGAGAAAGAGAAAGTCCAGTCCTATTCCTCTTTTTTCGTCTTTGCTCTTGGAGAGAGCCCACTTGATTGTTCCCTTCCTGTTATAGGAAAGGCTTCTAGGAAACTGCAGCCTGGAATAAGGAATAACATTACCAGGGAGCCCCTGTGACTACCTTTGTGAGCATCCCAAAGCCCACGGCTATAGGGCACAAGTGGAAGAAATGTCAAGAATCCAAGATCATGTGCACTAATTTTGAGTCATATTTTGTTTATATTCCATAAGGTAGAAGAGAAAATAGCATCCAAAGAGCCATAAGCCCATTAGAGTTGGAGGGGCAAGCAAGGCAACGGTAGCTAGAGGTTTCCCCTTCTTGATACTCAGCCTCCTTCCAGTCTTCTCACTAGGCAAAGGAAATTAGGGTGTAGGTGAAGAGCTTCCTACCACTTGTGAATAGAAATGCTCATGCTTCAAACCCCCCTCCAAATTCTAAAGTCAGAAATGGGTCCCTCTTCCTGTGTTCTGGTTGGCTTTTAGCAAATTTGTTCTTGGAAGATCCTGTACAGATATTTTTTATTTTCATAAAACTCAATTTTTCATGACTTGGAAATTTATGGTCAAATATCATGTCTACCCAAATACTTTAACCCTGAACCTTATTGATGGGCCATCCAGTGACTAGAGGTATGTAGTGAGGGCTTTGGTTCACCGGAAAGTCCTACTTCCTGTCATATTTATAACCAGGACTGGCTGCCTCATGTTGTCAGTACCCCGTTATCTATGCACTTTCATGAGGGCACGGGCAGCATTAAGCTTTTACCTCGCTCTTTTCCAAACTCATTGTTTTACTCCACATCTTAATCACCAAGTTTCAGAATCTGTCTTTTCTCTCTTCATCACCACCAGGTAACCTTACATTCTACCTCATGACCCCAATCATTATAAATATGTATTTCATTAAATCAAAGAGTTCATGGACTTCAAAGACATGACTATTTTATGTAACAGTAGAGAAAAAAGCATTGCTAATTAACACAATTATAAGATGTCCTTGGTTCAGAGATGCAAAATAGTAAGTATTTCTGAATAAGGTCAGAATTTGGTGAAGTAGGATTTAGAAATGCATTTATGTGCGTTATGTTGATAAGGAAGTTAGACTTACTAATCAGAAACCATATGGAATGAATTTGTTTATGGAGATAAGATGTCAAACAGTTTATTGAGATCCAGCCAGCCTTTTTGAAATGCCCCAGAGATTCCCTATTTCACAAGGAAGTGAGTATAGTTTCCAGGAATATTCTTTCCAGTCAAGAAGAAACAGGGTCATGAGTGAGCTATGGATTGTTTTCAGTTCTAAATCAGGAAATGATAGGTATGAAATTGAGATTGATGTTCACTAAGCACAGGGGGCTGTGTGTCCATGTCTCAGAGCCCACTCTGCCTGCATGCTGACTCATGCCCAAGAAGTGTGTGTGGCTAGGAGACCATGTCTCCTGAGCATGTGACTTTGTGTCAATCTATGTGAACCATGTATTCACAAGGATGGGTCATCAGGATCCCTGAGCTCATTTGGAAGGAAGGGCTAGTGAGGAGAAGGAGGTAGTTGTGCATTGTTCCCTGTCCTCATCTCCCATCTATTCTCTGTCCCAGTCTGTACTCCCTAGTGAGTAACAAGAAAAGTGAGAGGTTCAACATACTCCAGAAGGAGGATTTGTGCTTCTCTCCTACCTTCCTGGAGGTTTTCATCAGTTCTATTTGGGAGAAAAAAATAGACCCATGTAGTGCCTTGTCTTAGTCTATTTTCTTCTACTGTAATTGAATACACCAAATGGATCAGTTATAAACAATAGAACTTAATTTGCCTTACAGTTCTGGAGGCTGTGAAGTCCAAGATCCAGGGAACACATACAGTCAGGGCTTACTTGCTGCATTACAACGTGGCAAAAATCATTACATGGTGAAAGAGGGAGGGAACGAAGAAAATGGGGCCAATTCTCCCATCTTATAGCTACCTCACTCTTGAGATACTAATTCACTTAACTAATGGCTTTAATCCATTCACTAAGATGATGTCTCCATGACCTAATTCCCTCTTCAGGGTCTTGCCTCCCAACATTATTACAATAGCAATTAAGTTTCAACTTATCTTTTAGAGAGGGCACTCAAACCATAGCTGGTCCTTCCCTATACTGCACTTCAGCAGAAGAACTAAATTCCAAACAAGAATATTTAGGTTTCCCTATCACATATAAATCCCTATTGTTCCAGCCCTGCCACCCTAAGGTGATGAGGCTCTGAGGTCTGGAGACCTGGAATGAAGACTGAGAAGAAGAGAGCATAACAGAAGTATTGAGAACAAAATAAATTCTCTTATCCAATTCCTGTTTCCTTTCTGTTCTATACCCAATGCTATTCTACACTTAAAGAAAGACTTGTAACAGAACTTCTAGGAGGATCTGGCTGGTACAGAGGTGCAACTTGTGTGGATCCATACATGTGTCTCTACTTTTGTGTCCAGAATATCACAACTTAGCCCCAGAGGTTCAGAAGTGTTCACTGAAGGGGAAATTGACATTCCCTCCATTCAAGCTCCAAAGTGAATATGCTTTCTCTTTTTGCTGTGAGAGACAATGAACATGCAGAGCCTTGAACACAAAGCAGACGTCAGGACATGCCCAGTCTTCAGAAAGGTCTGCATGTTCTCACCTCCCTCCCACTGACCTTACACCAGGTTCCCCTCCCTGTAGAAAAAACAACAACAGGATTATTATTCTATAACAGATTTTTCTGGAGTCCCCATCCCACAGCATGAATTTGGCCCTGCAAAGCAACCCCTTGTCACATTTAGGTGTGAGATGTCCCTCAGAATCTCATGTGTGAGACAATGTAAAAAAGTCTGGAGAGGGAAATTATTGAATTATAAGAGTATTAACCTAATCAATTCATTAATCCACCTGAATGGATTAACAGGGGGATAACTGTGTGACTGGAGGAGGCTGGTCACTAGGGCATGACTTTGGGATATGTATTGTATCCCTGGTGAGTCAAGCTCTTTCTTTGCTTCCTGCCATCATGTCCTGGGCCATTTCCCTCCATCATGGATTTCTGCCTCAACTCAGGTCTAGAGTAATGGAGTCAGCTGTCTATGGACTGTGAGCTCTGAAACTGGGTGGATCAAAGACTTGGTGGAGTTTCTCTGTGATGGAATTGATTTTAATTTAAAATTATATTTAAGATATATTCCAAATGTTTATGTTTTATCTTTATATCTCAAATAAATTTATTGCTAGACACCAAAAAAATTGGTGGAATCTTTAAGAGAACTGGCAGAAGGTTGTTATGTCATGAGGGTCTACCCTTTGAAAGTGTTATTGTACTTTTCCTAGGATCCTAATAGTTCTAATGAGACTGGGTTGTTATAAATCAAGACAACCCCATGAACTTGGTGCCTTCTATATGTGGCTTGTTCCCTTTCTGTTTTGCTGTAAATATGTTGTAGCCAAAAAAGCCCTCACCAGAGGCCAAACTGATGAGGTCACCCAATCTTGAACTTTCAACCTCCAAAATGATTACTGTAATAAATCAGCTTCAGATATTTTGTTATAAAAGAAGGAAGACGAACTGACATTTTGGCAATAACCTGTTTAACCCCAGGCTTAGATCTGATCAAATTCCATTTTCCATTTTTCATAGTTTCTAAATGATTCTTTATGACCAAACCAAGAATATCATGCTTCCTAAACCCCAGATAATCTCTCTGAAATATGGTCATCCAATGGGAGAGGTAGGAGTTATGGGAAAGAATGAAAGATCATGGAGTCACACTGAGATTTGGCCAAGAAGTGATTCTATATGGAACATGGCAAAGCAGCAAAGACTGGGATCAGGGTGTTGTGCTTTCAAGGGGAGGAGTTTCTCTAAGCAGTATGTCCATAGGTTATGCTGTGTACCAAACTCCAAATGGGGTGAGCAGGCAACTTGGGACTTTTAGAGAAAGGAGGAATGCTCTATTACCCCACTTTCCCTTCAGCCACTTGTTACTAGCTTATCTTGATGCTCGCCTGGCCAACAATTCTCAGAAAACAGCAATTTGAAACATGCTCACATGCATTACCCTGATATTCAAGTCCTGATTCCAAGGTCATATTCCCACTCTGTGCAAGGAAGGGATTCTGGGGATTAGAAGCCTGAAAGGAGGAATGTAGCTGACCAGGCACACAGCTCATATTTCTGCATCCAGGATTGTTCATTCTCTACTCAGACTTCATGAAGCCTCCTTTGCCATGCAAGGTCTCGTATGAAACCCCTGGCGCGGGTTCACTGCAAAATTTAACTAGGAGCTCTCCAAACTACGGATTGCTTCTTTATTGGACATTTTCGATGTGGACTCCACAGCTCATCCAAATCATAACTCAGTTAGGTATAGACAGAGGTGCTGAGAGCAGAGGAACAGCGCATTTCACGTTGAAAAAGAGTATCACTGTAGTGACAGATTGTGAAATGGCTGTTCTCAATCCAGGGGCACAGAAGAATGTGTTTCAGGGAGAACCAGACAAAACATTTCCCTTGAGAATGGAAATCAAGAAATAAGCAATCCAAGATGGAATATTGTTCATTATTTCTCAAGTTTGGGTCAAAGTTCCTAAGATTCAGCTTCCTCTATTTAAATACCTAGAAAACCAGCACCCATTCACAGCTCAATTCACATTTCTTTTATCATCATGTTGATTCCAATTATTATATAATTACCTTTATTTTAATTAACATGATGATCATATATCTATCAGTCATGTTTTCATACATGTTTACATGATTAAATCAAGCAAATTAACATGCGCATCTTCTCATAGAATTATAATTTTTTTTGTGATGAGAACAAATTTTGATAACATTAGATTGTGATAACAATCTAATTATATATATTTGATAACATTAAATTGTGATAACATTAGAAAGTCATTCTCAATGATTTTGAAATACGAAAAGCATTATTATTAATTACAGTCACCATGCTGTGCAATGAATCTCAAAAACATATTCTTGTTGTCTCTCTGAAAATTTTGTGTCCTTCAAATGATGTCTCCCCATTTCCTCCCTACCCTTATCCTTGCCTCAGCTTCTGGTAACCATCCGTCCACCCTCTGCTTTTAAGAACTCATATTTTTAGGTTACGTATAAGTGAGGTCACAGAACATTTATCTTTGGTATCTGCCTTACTTCACTTAGCATAATGTCTATGAGATTCGACAATATTGTTGCAAATGATAGAATTTTTCTTTTTAAAGGCTGCATACTATACCATTCATGACTATTTTCTTTATTTTTTCATTCATTGATGGGCACATATATTGATTCCATATTGTGGGTACTCTGAATAATGCTACATTAAACAAGAGTGCAAAAATCTGTTCCACATACAGATTTCAGTTCTTTTGGATGTATACCTAGAAGTAGAACTGTTGGGTCATATGTTAGTTTTATTGTTAGACTTTTGAGGAACTTCCAGACTATTTTCCATAATGGCTCTAACAACTTGCAGTCCCATTAGCAATGTATAAAGGTGCCCTTTTCTTCACATTCTTGCCAATATTTTTTAAAAATTATACTATTTATTGAAGAAAACGTCCTTCTTCCTTTGTGTGTTCATGACACCTTTTTCAAAATTCAACTGACCATAAATGTGTAGATTCATTCATGGCTTTCTGTTCTGTTCTCATGTTCCATATTTCTGTTTATATGCCAGTACCATGTTGTTTTGATTACTATGATTCTGTAATATATTTTAAAGTCAGGTAGTGTGATTCCTCCAGCTTTGTTCTTTTTGTTCAAGATTGCTTTGGCCATTTGAGGTCTTTTGTGTTTTTATGCAAATTTTAGTATTTATTTTCAATTCTGCCAAAAATGACATTGGAATATTGATAGGGATCACATTGAATATGTACATCATTTTGGGTGCTATGGTCATTCCAATTCTTAAGACATTTCCTTCTGACTTGTCAGAAGGAAAAACTCCTCCAGCCATCAAAAGTCAAATCTAAGCCCATTCTTTCTCCTCAGCAAGTAGTCTGTGAATGCCACCAAACTTTGGAAAAACCATATATAGTAACTTACAGAAATGAGCAAACAGATCAGTATGTCTCCCTTGCTCTTCTTTCTCACTGTTTTTTGAAACCTGGACACTGAAGATTCCTTACGCTCGATTTCTGGGAGCCATGTGGATTGCCTTCCAAGATAACTCTGTCTGCCTTTCCCCACCCTTTTATTCAAACCCCTGGGGGATGTTTGATACCAGTTTTATTCTCAGCACTTAACAAAGTGGGTTTACTCGGGACTTTTCATGTTAAAGAAAATAATGCTGCTCTTGGTGAAGCCCTTCGGATCTGTTCTTAGGGACCAAATATGCAAGTAAGAACCTCAAAATACTTCCACCATGGGACACCAAGTGGGGGTGGGAGACTGTGATACATCTCTGAATGAGCTGCTGGTAGGGAGCTGGCTTCCCAACACACACTGTGTCCTCAGTAGCACAGCCTGTTGCTCCCAACTCCCGGCCTTGAACATATATCCAAGATTTAGCAGTCTGACCTGAGGAATGAGGCCAACAGTTTGCTCTGTTCTAGCAAACTCCCTAAGGACATCTTAACACCCCCACCAAAGGCTCACCACACACCTCATGGCAGCCACCTGGTTAATCATAAGCCTTGCACGGACATATTCCGTAGGGATCCCATCCCACAGTAGAGACCCAGCAGGTACACAAGGACAAGGCATTCAGTGAGCAAAGTGCGTAAATCTGAGCAGAGTCACGTTTTCACTTGTCTCCATGGTGACAAAAAGCAGAAAACAGGCAATCAAGGATAATAAGCCCCGTGGGCAGCCAGAATCTATGAGAGCAAATTAAGCCCCCATCTTTCTTCCTCTCTTTCCCCACCCCCATCACCTCTCGGGATTATAAACAAGCGTCAAGCCTGAGCAAAAGGGGCCCTTCACTGCTCGGGCTCCATGGCAACTGACTCATTCTCTGTCCTCCCTCCATCCTGTTTTCCCCCATTAGCCTGGAAACACCACCTTTCTGCAAAAAACCCCTCCATTTCGAACAATCTGGTGACAATATGGCCACTTCACGACAACCAATCCCTGAGCCTGACCAGAAGAGGCTTCTGGGGGTCAGCGACCTGGACGGGGAGAAATGCTGCAAAGATGAATCAGAGGCAGTACAGCCCAGAACAAAACAACACTGCTTTTTTCATGCTATTTCCCCCTACCCCCCTTGTTATTTATTTTGAAAAATTTTAAACTCAGAAAAACTCAAAAACTAGCAATATAGATTTTATAATACCCTCACCTGAAGTCACCATTTATTAACAGTTTGGCGTATTTGCATCCTGTGTCCACCCACCTCCTTCGCTGTCAATCTACTTATAATCTGTTTTCACATTTTGGTTCCTCCATAACCATGATGATACTGTATCTTCTAAGATAATTAAGTGCAAATGATAATATTGAATATACATCCCATGTCCTCAATTATCTTTAGATCTTTTCCTTTAATTTTTTTATTTTTGAATTCAGAATCCAAGCAGGGTTCATGAATTCTGTTGTTTTCCCTCTCTTTAGTCTTTTTAAATCTATGGTGGTAACCCTCAACCCCTACCAATAGGTGCTCACAAATATGACATTATTTTTCTTTTGCAGTACTGAGGATTTAGCCCAGGGGCGCTCTACTACTGAGTTATATCTTCAGCACTTTTTTTTTTTTTAATTTTTGAGACTAAAGTGAGACTAAGTTTAGGGTCTCACTGTGTTGCCTAGGCTGGCCTCAAACTTGTGATCCTCCTGCCTTGGCCTTCTAAATCACTGGGATTACAGGTGTGTGCCACCACGAGGAGCATGCACATGACTTTTTAAACAATGACATTGCTAGTCTTTCAAGACGCTAACACAATTGGGCTGTAGAATGTTCCACATTTTGATTGTCTTGCAGGGATTAGAGAGGTAAAGTTATCCTTTTTCCATAACATCAGGAGACACATAGATTGCCATTCCATCAGCAATGCTGAATTTGATCACAATATAGATGCATTTCATCTTCTGGGATAGATAAGCTGTCCTTACTGTGATGTTTTCAGACCACTTGAATATACTGTTACCAAATAACCTTCCACTAGCTGGTCATAGCCTCAATTGATGATCAAGGCTGAATCAATCATTACATTGACAATTGCAAAATGGTCATTTTCTACTTCCATACATACTTCTGTCATTAATACCTGGCAGTAGAAAAATAATTCCCATCATTAACTCAATATGTTTACCATCTATTTATCTGTCCATCCATCCATCTATATATTATTAAGGTAAAATGAACAAAAAAGCATGTATTTAAAGTATACTGTTTGATGAGTATTCTCATGAGTATACACCCATGAAAACATCGCCACAAACAAGAAAAATAATTCTATAGCAACCCCTTCCCCTGCCATTTTTGTGTTCTTTTGAAATCCCACTCCAAATTACATCAACAGAAAACCACAACTTAATTTTGTTGTACATTAGTAGATTTTTTTTGGGGGGGTGAGATTATATACATGGAATAATATAGTGTGTATGTTTTTGCCTGGTTTCTTTACTCGACCAGATTTTGAGATTCATGTATAATGCCATGCATATGAATAGTTTGTACCTTTCTATTGCTAAGTAATAGTCCATCAACTCTTTTAAATAAAACTCAAAATATTCTTAGATTTATGGAAAACTGAAAACAGCACAGGCTATAACCTCTTCTCCCTTCTTCCCCTAATTGAAGCATATTATAAAACCATAGAATATTCCTCAAAACTAATATACATTAACAGTGGTACAAAACATCAGCTAGGGCTGGGACTCTGGCTCAACCAGCATGTGTGAAGCCCTGGGTTTGATCCTCAGCACCACATCAAAATAAAGGTATTGTGTACATCTACAACTAAAAAATTTATTTAAAGTCCCCAAAACATTAAATAGAGTCTATTAAACTTTATGATTTTTCTACTACTGTTCTATTGCGTTCTGAGTGACAATTCAGGAACTGGCCAACGTATATATAGCCAAATTAGAGAGTCATGTATTGGGAAAAAAAGTGGCGGGCCCAAGAGGGACAAGGGATGGATGCTCAGACAGTTCCACTTGCTTCCCCAGCCCCCTCCCATCCTCCGCATCTACTGTGAGCTATATAAACAGCAGGGCAACAATAAAGACCCATAACATAGTACATGAGTATAGTATGGAAGCTCCTGGAAACATCTTGTTTATTATGTTCTTTTCTCACCTCATAATCTATGGGAAATTTCCTGATTACCCTCCATTATTCTCAGGAACCAAATGTGGCAAATTGGGGATGTGAATCCTGAAAATCTATAGACATAAAATATTTGAGCCTTTCAATATGCATGATACACAATGTGCTTTTGCATTCCATTCAAGTTTTTTAATCCTTAAGGTTTGTGAGGCTGGAAGGCCAAGAGGAAGGAATGCTGATAATTGAGATGACAGGACACTTTCTGGGATTCATTAGGTTATACTGTTTTTTTTCTCTCTCAGTTGTGCTGATGTGCAAATTTAAGACCTTCAGCCCACACTTCTAAAACTGCAGTATACTCTCCATTTCACATCTCACATCCTGGAATATCAGGGATTTTGTGCACTTTATGCTCATGTCTGGGATGTGCAGGGCCCTACTCAACGTCTTAGAACAAAAGCTTTATATCTATAGAAACAACAGATGAACAGGGCTAGGGTTGTAGCTTAGTGGTGCAGTGCTTACCTAGCATGTGTGAGGCACTGGGTTTGATCCTCAGAGGCACCACATATAAATCAAATGAAGGTATTGTGTTCATCTACAACTAAATATATATATATATATGTATATATATATATATAAACAGATGAACAGAACCAGTCAGTTAACATTCGCTGTATCAAACTGAATAAGCACATTAACAATAGAAAAATCTCCCCAAAATCATGAGCTTTGGGTGTGCATGGGTGGAGGAGTCAACTTAGGTGGAAAATAGAAAAACAAATCTTACTCTCCTACTCCTCTACTGCCATCTGAGACAGAATGGGTTGAAATGAGGAAGCTGGAGAGAAAGAAGAATCTTTTGATTGCAGATGATCAGACTTGGCAGAATTGGTAGCTTCTGACTGCTTTTACCGAGCATGCGCCATCACCTGGCTGCACATCACCACCGCAGTCCCTGTGGGGCCCAGCCTGCTTAGATGTTCACTGGGTACTGCATCTCCTCAGATATCTGCTTTCCAACTGTGGCTTGAACCCAATCACACCAGGCAGAACAGCGTCCCTTTATGCTCCTCACTTCAGTCCAAGCCACCTCACAGGGGCTGGGCCTGGGGTGAGGAGAGCAGCTGGTGAGGGCACAGCTCATGTTTCTGAGATCAGGAAGGCCTTTCCTTAGGTGCCACCATTCTGGCTATTTGGCCAACAGGAGCCCCTCTGGCTCTCTGAGCTCTTACCTCACCCCTGGTCAACTTTCACAGGATTTTCCATTCCTTGTCTTAAATAGATCATGGGCAGCTGTTCTTGTCATTTTGTTCTACATGTTGCTTAACCCTTTGCCAAAACTCACTCTCACTGTGACTTTCGAAAAACTGCAGAGCACGGCAGATAGGAACGCAGAGTCCACCTCACAGTCACTTTGGGTCAGTTACTGATTCTGTCTCTCATTAACTGCGTGAATTTATGTAAATTTTCAAACTTCTCTGGGCTGTTATCTCATTTGTAAAATAATAATAGTACCAATATCATGGTGTTCTAAGGATACTTAAATTGGTTAATTGTACAAAGTCTTCAGAATAGGGGTTTGCATCTTAAAAGCAGAAGCACTATGCAAGTGTGGGCACCTGTGAAGGGCTGTCAATGTTCACAACTTTCTCCAATATCCCACTGCTGCCCAGGTACAGGAAGGGAAGAGGTCTGATATTACTGGTTAATTTGTTCAAGGCTTCAGTAGGAGCTAAACATAAAATGTTGAAGACCAAGGATGCCATCAGAAGGGACAGAATTTTTTCCCAAGGGTTTGTGAATATCAGAACACGTCCACATGTTGAAGGTGGGGGATGTCCTATAAGACCTCACTGGTTATCAAATGAAGCCACAGGCACCTTAAACACTGCAACTTAAGTCAGAGACTGTTAGGGTGTGGCCATTAAATCCTTTATTCAAAAATCCCCAAATCATCTCCAAACCCTAGCTCCCAAGAAGACATTTGGTTGCAAAGAACATGCTTAGGAAGGGCAGGAGGTGAGCAGGAAATGTTTGGGAATGAAGCTAATATGGAATGCTTTTAGCTTCCGACTCATGATTCTACATGCCTTTGCTTCTAAAACTACCATAAGGTACTGAGCACAGTTGGAGTCTCAGATACCATGAGGAGTTCTGTGCTGAGCTGTGGACATTCTGTTCCCTGTGAGACCCCTCACAGCAGTATTGCTGTTTCCTCCTTACCCCAAATCTTACACTGCTGTTTGTTGCTGTTTCTCATCTGTAGCCTTATCAAACAAACAAACCAAATAAAAACAGCAAAACTGTAGCTATATTCTCAATTGCATTTCATGTGTAAAATTTTGAGTATTTTGGCCTCAATATATTAAAAGGCACTATATTTTTGTCCTTAAAATGCAGTTTGGGGACTGGGGATATAGCCCAGTTGGTAGTGTGCTTGCCTTGCAAGCACAAGGCCCTGGGTTCAATCCTCAGTACTGCAATGCAAAACAAAACAAAACAAAACAAAACAACAACAACTGAAGTATACACATATAGTTAAGGAACATACTTTCATGACAGAAAACTTTAATAAATAAATTGTCTTTATTTATTATTTTGATTGTATTACCAAATTTATAAGGTAAATCATAAGGTTTATCAATTTCATTTCATTTCATGGTAATATAGAATATAAACATATGCAATCAAAGTAAAATAAGATTTAAAAAACAATTTTCACATGTTTTACAATCTAAAGAGCAAATATCAAAGGTAAGTTGTATGTACTATTTGATTCCTAAGCATTTTGTTGTTTTGGGTGCCCTTTGCTAATTTTTCCCTGTTTAGTAGTAAAAAAAATTTCAAACAGAGAAGTTAAAGCATTGTGTTCCTACCACCTCGATTCTATAATTAACATTTTGTTTTATTTGCTCTAGCAAATAGCTGTACATGTATCCATCTTACTTTGCGATGCATTTAAAAATTTCAGATGTGAATACCATCACCCCTATTCACATTAATGAGATCATGATATTACTTTTCAATTATATTTACTTACAGGGAAATGTAGAAATCTGAAGTTATGAGTTTGACAACCGGATGCACCCAGGGGTCTCAAAACCATACCAAAATATAGAAAATTGCCATTATCTCAGAATATCTCCTCATGCTCCTCCCAGTCAATTCATAGTAACTACTATTCTAATATATCTTAAATAGTTTTGCACATTCTTAAAAATCACATAATCAGATTGCATGTACCAATTTTTGTAAGGTTTCTTTTCATCATCATAATATTTCCAAGGTTTTCCAAGGTTTTATATATACCAGGTGTTCATTCTTTTTTGTTATTGCATAGTATTCCGTTGTGTGAAAAAGTTTGAGCACCTTGGCTATTTCCAAGTGTCTTCTACTGTGAATAAGAAAAATGACTGAAAGGTGAGCCACATTTGAAGATTCACAGGCCCAAATTCAGAAAGCGGAGTGAAATTTTGTTACCAAAACCCCTCAGTTTGGCATCTCTAATTTGAGTGTTCTTGACAAACTGGGAGAAAATAAAATCCTATAAAATTTAGACAGAACTCAGGATATTCAAAATCTGAACTCTCTGTGGCAATGAGGTGTTGAGATCCTTCTTTCTCAGCTTTTGTTCCTGTTTCACACATCTGTGTTTAAGAATCATGAAGTCAGTTTGGGACGGTGGTATAGGCCTATAGTCCCAGCAACACAGGAGGCTGAGGCAGGGGGACTACAAGTTCCATGCTAACCTCAGCAACTTAACTTATTGAGACCCTGTCTCAAAAATCAAAAAGCAAACAAACAAAAACAACAACACCAGGGCTGGGGGATAAAGCCCAGAGGTAGAATACTCCTGGGTTAAATCCAGAGAACCTCAAAAACAAAAACAAAAAAGAATCACAAAGTCATTCTCATGTCTTGTTTTGCAAAAGATCTTACTTTGCCATTAATATTTAGACCTGAAAGAATTCTAGTCATTGATTATATTGTAAGACAAAGTGTAGGAACCAAGACATATTTTCTTTTCTGTACTGCTAGGAACATTTTTGAAAAGAAAATAATTTCCTCACTGCATAATTGTGTCAACTCAGGTGACTGTGCATATGTGACCTCTCCGGCATTCTATATTCTGTCCCACTGACCTCCCAATCTGCATCTGCATTCAGTATTGCATGAAGCCTTGACAGTTACGGTAGAGGCTCTCTGGCCTCCTCCTCCTCTCTTGGCCTCCATGCAGGCACACATGATGTTCCCGAGGGCTCCTCTGCACAGTTTGTTTCCTATAGGCCCTACCCCCAAATGCTATTTCATAGGGGTTAAAATTTCAACATTACAACATTGACAGGGACACAATTATTCAATGCATTGCTTTATGTCGCTAGCCTCCCAATATTCATGTCCTTCTTACATTCAAGATGCATTCATTTCATTCCAACAAGCCTCAAAATTCCTAACTAGTTTTAACATCTTATCTAAAGTTTAAAGCTCAAAATTTCATCTAAACAGTGAATCAGATACTGATGAAATTTGAAGTGTGATTCATCCTCAAACTTCTTTCCCAACTGGGAACCTCTAAACAAGTAATGTACTTCCCAAATACATTCTCATTCCAAATGGGGGAAAAAAAGGACGGAAAGAAAGGGTGATGAATCCCAAGCAAGTGCAAAATCTAGCAAGGTAGATTCCCTGAGCTCTGGATAACCCTCCTCAGATATTCTACCCTCCAGGTACACTGAAGTGCTAGTCCTTCTCCCAGAGCTGTGCTGGACAGGGGCCAAGCCTCCAGGGCTTTGGGTGACCCCACCCCTACGCCACAGGGAGAGGTCATATGGCTAAGAAGTCATTTTTATCTTCTGGAATTTTTTTTTTTTTGACTGAGGATTGAATCCAGAGGCACATTACCACTGAGCTATCGCCCTAGTGCTTTTTTATTTTTCTTTTTGAAACAGGATCTTGCTAAATTGCTGGTGCTAGCTTTGAACTTGCAATCCTCCTGCCTTAGACTCCTGAGTCACTGGGATTATAGATGAGTACCACCACTCCCAGCTCTCTTCTGAAATGTTTATTATAGATGCTCAGAAACAACCAAGTTAACTCACTCAACACTTAGCTAGAAATCTCCACTAAATATCTAATTTAATTGCTTAGAAGTTCTGCTTTTCACAAAATGTTGGACCATGAGCACACTTAAGCCAAGTTCTGTAACTTTGTGACAAAATTTTTCTCATTTCCAATAACATGTTCCTCATTTCAGTGTGGAACTTTATAAAAATGGGCTCCATCATCCATAATCCTACTAACGTTTTGTTCAAGATTACTTAGATAGTCTTTTTTTTTGGAACCGGGGATTGAACTCACGGGCACTCCACCACTGAGCCACATCCCCAGCCCTATTTTGTATTTTATTTAGAGACAGGGTCTCACAGAGTTGCTAAGGGCCTCGCTAAGTTGCTGAGACTAGCTTTGAACTCTCGATCCTCCTGCCTCAGCCTCCTGAGTCTATGGGATTAGAGGCGTGCGCCACCGAGCCTGGCTCGAGATTACTTAGATATTATTTTTAAAACTGGAAGCTTTCACTCCAGCTCTCCTTACTGTCATCAGTTTTATAGGTCCCCTTGAGACAGTCTTTGCTTCTTCTAGCAGGCACCTCAAAATTCTATAGCCTCTTTCCATTATGCTGTTCAGTTATGAGGATGCTTCTTGACCTTTAGGCATTTGTTATAGCAGCACCAAAATTTTACGGTACCAAATTTTGTCTTAGTTTGTCTTGCTATAACAAAATACCATAGACATGGTGGCTTATAAACAACAAACATTTATTGCTCATAGTTCTGAAGCTGGGAAATCTGTGATCTGGGTGCCAGCATGATTGCTTCTGGTGGGGGCCCACCTTTGAGTTACAAAGAGCCATCTTCTTTCTGTGCTCTCACAGAGTGAAAAGAGAGTGAGCTAACTCTCTTCATTTTCTCGTAAAGGCACCTATACCACTCCTGGGACAGCACCAGTATGGCCAATTACCTCCTAGAACCCCCTTCCAAATGCTATTACAATGGGATTCAGGATTAAAGCCACAAATATGAGCATGGTAGTGGATTCAGTCCCTCGTAAGTTTCTTTTGATCTTTTCTTTTAAGGCAGGTATGTTGGCAAAAATTTCTTTGTAAACATTTTTGTTTTACTTTGATTTTCAAGAGTATTTTGACTGAACACAGAACTCTTGATCAGTAGTTATTTACTTTTGTTACTTTAGAGAATACATTCCGTTGCTTTCTGGCTTCAATTATTTCTGTTTGGAAATACGTCAGTCTTATTTTTGCTTATTTAAACATAATGTGTCTGCTTTTTGTTGGCTTCTTTCAAGATTTTTCTTGTTAAATCTGATATTCAGTATTTCGAATAGTGTGTTATAGGTATGGTTTTCTTTGTATTGATCCTGGTTGGATTTCACTAAATATCATCCATTTCTTTTTTGAAATCTGCATCAATTTGAAGAAATTCACAGGCATTTATTTCTTAAAATACTGTTTTCCCCCCAATTTCTCTCATTTTCTTCTGTGTATGTTTCAATTTCCAGTACGTTTGATATTTTCACTATGCCCTAGAAATCTCAAATACAGATTATTCATTATTTTTGTAATTATTTTCACATATTCACTGTTGGTCTATCTTCCCAGTTTTTATTAACTCAACTATTATATCTTTTATTTCTATAATTTATTTATTTTATGCATAATTTACTTTTGTGAACTCTCTTCATATCGTTTTATCATTCATTCCTCTGGTTCACTAAAGATATTAAAGAGATTAGAAATGAGACTCTCAGCTTTCCAGTTTCTTCAGTACCAATAAGGAAATTATTTTATAAGTTTAAGTATCATTGTATACAGAGAAGTGTCAATTAAAAAACTTGACCACAAGGTAAAAATATTGGTAATATTTAAGATGATTTATGGGGAAATGACATATTGAATTGTATTTTTCATAGAAAAACCTATAAATGGTATTTGAGACAAATATGTCTCATAAATAGACTGGAGTATATGAATAAATAAAAAGAGTAATGTGTTTAGCTGGGCATAGTGTATCTGAATTTCTAGTTACTCAGGAGGCCAAGTTAAGAGAATTCAATCCAGCCTGGGCAACATGAGACCCTGCGTCAAAAAACAAAACAAAACAATAACGTTTTAAAGTAATTTTTTCATGTACAGAAAATTTACAAAAAAGGATATAAAATGGGTTAGTTTGAGATGTCAATGTTTCTCCAACTGCACAGTTAAAACTCCTTTATGAAACAATAACCTTAGATTGGGAACAGTGGACATCTTTCCCCGTCTTTCTAGACAGAGGCAAGACTGACTGTGGGATGAAAAAACGTTCTCATTGTGAACAAAGCCCGTGCATACTCCAGTGAGGACCGCAGCTCTCTCCTTCCTCTTACCCACATACGCCTCGCCATGTGTCTGCTTCTAAACTTTGTTCTCAGAAGCTAAATGTAGACAAATAGACCTGAATGTTACTTTGCACTAAGGAACCACTTTTTAAAAGCCCTGCCCCAGTTTTACATGTTCTGGCTTGCAACAGTGTGAATCACACAGCACGTCCTCAGCAGCTGCTCATTCTGAAGCCAGAAAATGCTTCTAGGAATGAGCACAGAGGATGAGCAGAGAGACTCACAGGACGCAGCTTACATGACAGGGTCAGAAATGTTTTTCGCCAGGCCTACATCTTCTGTTCATGAGAGTGTGCGAAGCACTTCCTTGTTTCTCTCACTCACTCGCTTGCTTCTTATACAATTCCACATCTCATGAATGATCTGAAATTACTGATCATCACAGGGTTTGTGTGCATACTGCAGGCACCTTCATCAGGGATCGCCTTAATCCATTTCAAAGCCCAGTGACTGCAGTGCATGTCAACAGGGAAACAGGTGGTAACAGTGAGTAAATGTTGAGCTGTGTTTGTTCTATCTCCATAGCAACAGGATAGAAAAAGGTTTATTAGGATATACTGGTTCCAACAAGGAGGGAAAAAGGCAACAAGATGCTCCCTCCTTTTTTCATATATCCCTAGTCTCATTTCTCCTATTTTGCTGTAGAAAAAAATAAAACCTGTGGGGAACACAGGTTCAAATATCTCTATCTGTCTATCATCTATCTATCTATCATCTATCTATCTATCATCTAAGATAGGTCTAGATAGGTAGTTAGATATAGAGATTTGATACATACGCATATATATATTTTTGATGTCTGTATATGTCAATATATCATGATTAATATCATGCAGGCCTTATGATGACACCTCAAGGAGGCAGTACTTCTTATCTCCCTCTCATATGGCAGCAGGTTATATTACTACTACCAATTACCAATTCCCATTTTCTTATTAGAAGATTGTATTGCCCCATCCAATGCCTAGGCATGTCACATGCTTTTGGCAGTGGAATGTGAGCAGAAGTGATGAAAACACCACACCCAAACATAAGCTTAAGAGCCAACATGTGCTTCTGAGATTGCCTTTGTTCCTGCTGTCACAAGAATGGCATGTCCTTCAACCTGAATCCTGGAATGAAGAAAACATGTGGGGAATTGCAATTGACCCCTACTGATACGCAGCCAATGTGTAGTGAACAAGAAATTAATGTTCATAAATATGATTAAATGAGGTTTTGGTGTAAAAAAAACTTAGAGAACAGTGATAAATAAAGCACGAATACCTGTGTAAGGTGCCATCAGATCAAAAGACTAAAATATTCATTTCAGGCTCAGACAATGGGCAGTTCCAAACCTGCTATCAACTGCTGAAAAAGAGAGTGCTCATGTTTTTATTGCTAAAATTTTTTTTGCTAAACCTGTTGTGCATGATAATTTGGAATGAGCTTATGGATTTAGGTAAAGAGATTAGGAAACAAAGTAATATGCTTGTTTTGGAGAGTATTGGTTACTCTATAAAAGGTTTTACAAAAAAGAGATAATTTCAGGCAATATTTTGTGAATTTGAAAATGAGGTTGAAAGATGAAATCACTTATCCCATCCAAATTATGAAAGATGAAATTGAAGTATAGTGGTTTCAAAACTTAGTGTTGAGGCAAAACCACATCAATCAAAGACATGGTCTCAGACCCTTGGTTATAATGTCTGAACTGTTCAGATTACATTAGCTTTCTGCGACTATAACGAAAACACCTGAGATAGTCAACTACACAGGCTCGTTTTTGAATCAGAGTTTCAGAGGTTTCAGTTTGTGGTTGGTTGGTCCAGTGCTTTGGACCTGTGGGGAAGCAGCACATCATGACAGGGTAGAGCAAAGCTGCTGACCTCATGACTGGGAAGTGAAGCAGAGTAAGAAGAGACCGTGGTCACACAATCCCCTTTAAGTGCATGCCCCGGTGACCCAACTTTCTCCCACAAGGCTCCACCTCCTAAAGATTCAACCAACTCCCAATAGTACCATGAGTCATAAAGAACAATCCACTAGAGACCTGCTCCCAGGAAGCAGCATCGAATTGGTGAAAGGAGATTGTCTACCATCTAGCTCACGTGTCCAGGATGACTTTCCAGACAGATTTCAGAATTTTGCAGAGTAATGAAAATGAGCACCCCCCATACTTCCTCTTCCTGAATTAGAACTTTCTTTGAGAATAATCTGCCCCAGATTTGAGGGAACCCAACTTATTTTTTTATATCTCGAGATAGTGAGGAGCCAAAAGACTAAAAGCTATCATGAGATCCATATGAGATCAGAGAATGTGTCCGATGTGATTAGATGACACGTCATGATTTCACTTTGAAGAGAGAACAAATGCTACATACTTAAGATGGAAAGGTGATATTGGTCGCAGTTGTTGGATTGTGGTACATTCCACTGTAGTTTCCATTTGTTCCTGCCTGCATCCTGTGAAAAGGACAGATTCTATTTCCAATAGAGTGGAGGTGGTGAATGCCAATTCCAAGCACATTTTTGAAGACCCATCCAAGGAAGTGCAATTACTTTTTTTCTGCTATAAAAATGTGATGCTTTTGTCTTCCTAGATACCAGAAGACATCAAATAAATCTGTGGCCAACCACTGCTATTATATGTATGAGCAATAAATAAGCGTTCATGATTATGAGTCAATAATACTTTGGAGGTCTTTGGTTATAGTGAAATAAGTTTTGAAAGCTGATAAATAATATGCCATAGGATTTCTTCAGGGTGTCATCAGTTTTGATTTCAGGAAAAAAATTGACAAAAAGAGTCTTTTTAAATATTTTTCAAATTAACATTTTATTTTGTCATAGAACCCAGGTTATAAGATATACTGATCTTTCTCTGTGGAAATCACAGAAGGGAAAAAAATTGGGTACTGAGAAATCCTGCATAATTTACCCCAAAAGGGGTGACCCCACAAGTGTATCAGAGTTGGAGAGGCATGAGGAAGAGGTATATGTTGGAGGTTCAGAGGGGTGGGAGTTGAGCAAGATCAGGGACGGAAAGAGAGGAGAGATGCCACCATGGGGGACCTGTTATAGACACATAAAGCCAATGCATAATTTAAGGATAATAGAAACCAGTTTTTCACTCCTGGAGTACGTACTTTAGCATAGTCTAATTTTTATAGTGGACAATGTCTTTGGACATTTTCTTTACCTGCTTAGGTATCCAGCAGCTGATACTGACCCACTTCAGCTACTGCTGCAGAACCTCCCCCACCCCAGTACCCAAATGGACACATTTTTACTTTCACAACTTCCCTCATCTTCTTCATGCTTCAAGTAGAAAATTCAGGAACACAGGAAAACCCAGTTGTGTCTACGTTTAGGGCATGGGTTCTAGAGAGAAGCCCACCCCAATTCTGCTTTCCAAACACTCTTCTAGAGACCTGAAATCAGGTTCCTTCACCAAAAAGAAAAAAAAAATCTCACTTTCAATAGTTATAAGCCTGGACCCCAAATTGTGCAAGAGATTTTCAGTTAAACATCCTGATTTTTACTAGCTGACATTTGATAGCTCATCTTTTTTGTATATTCATAAAATTATGTAGATTTGAGGCCATTGAGATTATAAAGAAGGGTATTTGCAGAAATATTGTTCTTCTGCAAATGTTGATGATCCATCCTCAAGGAGGTTTGGAAGAACTCACAGCTCCTATGTGTGGGCTTTACACAGTGAGTTCCTTCCAGTGATTACCTGACAAACTCTATCTCAGCCAGTTGATCAATGTTAGTGCAATAAGTCAGTTGACGGCATGTACTCTTTTTCTTTTACTTTTTTTTGAGATAGTGTCTTGCTATGCTTCCCCTGTTGGCCTTGAACTCCTGTTCCTCCTGCCTCAACCTCCTGAGTAGTTTGGATTACAGATGTATGCATAATTACAGATGTACCACGATCAGTTTGGCAGGTACTCTTGATAGGATGGGACAGAAATAACACTTTACCTCTGTGTTCTTCCTTCCACAAACTCAGTCTAATCATGAAACTATAGCAGTTAAATTCCAATATAGAGACATTCTACTAACCTGAGCAGGACTCCCCAAACTGTGAAGGTCATCAAAAACTAAGGCACTATCACAGCCAGGAAGATCCTAAGGAAACATGACTAATAAATGTCATGTCCTGTCCTGGATAGTATTCTGGAACATAATAAGGACATTAGGTATAAATTAAAGGGATATCAATAAAGCACAAACTTTAATTAGTAGTATCATGTTCATACTGGTTCATTGGTTATGACCAATTATGATAGTAACAAAAGATGCTAATAATAAGGTGAATTGGGTGCAGCATATATGAGAATTCTCTGCATGATCACTGCAACTTTCTTCCAACCTAAAGCAAACAAAATGTTACCTTCCCTCTCTTTCCAGACAGTGAGTCCAGGCAGGCTTAGGACAGCAAAGGTAATTGTCCCCGGAAGATCTTCTGACACAGAGAAAGATTCCTTTTTCATCATGAAGCCCCACAACAAGGCAAAAGCAGGAGGAAGACTAGAGTGCACTACAAATAATGGGCAGGTATTAGGAAGATCCTTTTTAGCCCAGAGTAAAGCCTATTTGCCCTTCTATCTCCTACACATAAAAATTGTCCATAAAAGGTTTTCATAATAACAACTCCATACACTTTCTCTGAAAATAATTTTTATGTTTAAGGACACCAATGTACCAATCTCAAAGTCTCTATGTACCAGCCTAACTTATTAAGCCAGTTGTTGAAACTCCATCTCTGCCCCTTGGTCAGGCAGTGATTCTGAGAATTTGCAATAGGATAAATGAGTCAGAGCAAGAGCTTGTCTATAACTTCCGTACGCCTCACTGGCCTGCACATCTTGCAGGTCAGCAAACAGGTGATTGAGCTCCAGGGCAGCCTTATGATCCTGACACAAAAACAAACACAAAAAGCGTGCATTTACACAATCAGAGAGGACTGTGGAGAGCAGCTCAAGAGTGACAATTTAGAGAACTGCAGATTCAATTTCAAACATCCTGCCTTAGTCTAGGATGAGTCACACACTTCATGCTTGCGGCCCCTCATCTCTGCTTCTGCTTAACAAATTGTGTGGGCAGAGGCAACCCAGGGTGAGGAACAGGATCGCTGTGGAGCAGAACACAGATTTTGTAGAGGGGCTTTAGTTCCCCAGTATATTTTTCTCCATTGCACCCTCCTGAAATTTCATCCATACAGGCTTTAAAGCAATCTGTATGAGGGTGCAGCTGCCTCACTCTCCACCTAGTCTTTCATAGATCATTAAAATATGTTATTTTGTCCTTGTCAAAGCTAAAGCTCCACACAAGCATCAACACCTGCAGTTTGGTGTATGTATAGCTGGAAATGCTGGGGAAGAGGACGGTAACTGATAGGAAGGCACACTCAGGATCTGGCCACAAGGACTAGTGGGCAAACAGTCCATGAAAACATATGAGCTCAAAAAGAGGAGGTCAGGGCCGCAAGGGAGTCTTCTCCATACCCACTGCAGTCAAAGGGAGGCATAGCAGCAGCACAGATGGGCCTGGCTTACCCACACCACACCACGCCCTGCCTCTCCCTATCATCCCCCAAACTTTACCCAGCCCTCTCTTTATTTTATCTCAGAATATATTTTATCTCAGAAGTACAGTTGATGCCCAAAAAGCTCTGATGTAGTTTTATTCAGAGTTTGATTCATCCAATTAGAACCTTCTAGCATATTAGAGAATTCATATTGATTTTCTTCCTCTGAAGTTCTTGCCCCATGTGCATAGCAACTGTGAGGCTTGCCACATTCAGTGAAGAATTTAACTGACATGGGCACAGGTTCCACTTGGAGAGTCTGAGCTGCTCCTCTTCAGTGGTACCTCCTTCAGTTTAACACTTGTCTACTCACCCATCTCTCTTCTTTTTTCCTTTCATATCATGATCACATCTTATCTGATTTTATTTATTCTTTTGATCGGTACTTATAGATGGTACCTCCAGGGGTTGCCCATGAGCCTGGGCAGTGAGTGGACAAATTGGGCATGTTTAAAAGGAGGATTGGTAGGTCTGTAGTCATGGTGGGAGCTCCTCTGGAGCAAGGGCCATGAAAGAAGAGGAAGAAGTGCCAGCACTCCTCAGTCTGCTCTGCGCCAGGAGTCAGTGTTTCCTTGCTTCTTCTCCCATCCTACTTTCACTTCCCTCATTCCACGAAGAGAAGGTAGTGCCAAGGAGCACTCCTCCAGCACAAGGAGAATGAATTTTCACACTCCAGAAGGACACGTTCTCGGCCAGTATGGCCACATCCCCACAGCAGGGAAGGCACCCATACCTAAGTTAAGCTCATGCCAAGCTTTGTGGATATGTTCAGTGGTCTCAGGAAACATGTCTGGAGAGTCTTATTCAGAAAGGGTCATTTGAGAATGAGAATGGAAAATGGGCCTGATGGTGAGATGAGCTGAGTCATGATCTTGGTTTCCCTTCCTCTTGGTTTCTCTCTTCCATCAACGTTCTTTCCTCACACCATCAGATTGTAAAGTACCATTTATTAAATGACAATAACTGCCCATTCATTCTGAGTCAGCTCACGAAGTATCAGGAATTTATTCTATCCCCAAATTAGAGCCCCCTGCAGCCCATACCAAACTGTGCTGTCCTACAGTTACATTTGTGTTTCTGGCAGAAGGGAGCTATTTGTGGAATGTCATGTTTATGATTGTTTCTTTGGTGGCATTTCAAACATGTCACATTAACAGTCACCAGCTCAGAAAGACAGAGGGCAGGGAAGAATTGGTAAAGTAAATGACCCTGTCACTCTCCATCAGTCTACGGGAGATGGAAGAAAAGAAGACCCCCAGAGTAATGGCAAGGTCAGAGGATCACCTTTCACTAAGATTCCTGGACACAAAGAAACTGTTTACTGCTCCCTCCCACTAGGTGATTCTCTGCTAGCTCCGTTTTCACAAACAGAGATGGACTTGATAACTCAAGAGCCCCAATGGCAAAGGTTAATTTTTATTTCGTATTTAGACAGAGGATAAATTATGTCCAGTAAATGCACAAATCTTAAATTTGCAAATTAATCAAGATTTATTTACCCAATGCAATCAGACACCTCTTACAAGTTAAAGAACATTTCCACTGGTTGGGTAGGTTCTTCTGTACCTAGATAGTGGCATTCTAGAATTAACCATTCTTACGTATTCTGTCTTTATAGATCTGTTCTGAATTTTGTCGAGCTTGTCATCAGTAGAATCACATAGAATCTGGCCCTTGTCACTCAAAATTATGTCCATGAGAATAAGTGACACTATAGATGTGTCTAGTTTTATTATTCATTACTGTATATTATTTTACCCGTATGGCTATCACAGATATATTTCTCCATTTTACTGCTGATGAACTGTTGTATCAACCCCATTTTTTGGCTATAATGAATGAAGTTGTGACCTTGTAAATAATTTTGGTAAATATAAACAATCATTTCTCTTAGACAAGTACTAAGATGGAATTTACTAAATTATAAACCAGAAATATATTTAGCTTTTCCAGCTAGTAAGAAACATTTTCCCAAAAATGTTGGACCACTTTCACTTTCACCAGCACTAATGAGAGTTCAATTTATCACTTAATTGGGTTATGAATTCTTCTAATTTTATTTTTCCAGGTGGATGATTTAAATATCTTTACATTTCTCTGGTAAGTGGTAGAATTGAGAACTTTTTTTCACAGTTATTCACTATTCCAACATCTTTGTTTTGAAGTGTCTTTTCTTTTGTTCATTTTAAATATGGTTGTCTGAACTTTTTTTATGACTTAAAGGAATTCTTTGTATATTCTGGCTATATGTACTGTGTGTGATATAAAGTTCTTAATTCTAATATGAATTCCAAAATGTCAGTCTTCCAAAAAAATATTTACCACTTTAAAAATATTATTTAATGTATATTTCTAAATCCCATGTTTATGGAGATATCCTCCTAAGACTTTGTATTTTCTTGTATGTTAAATATTTACTTTTCACATTTAGGCCTCTGAGGTTTTTTGAATTATTCATTGTATGTGGTGTGAGTTGGAAGAGCAAGGATAATTTTTTTAGTTGCTTGTTAGTGAGTTAATATATATTAAAATACTTTGGCACATCATTTCTGCTCACTGTCCAGGTAGTTTCTTGAAATTAGAATAAGAAGTAAGGCTTGAAGTGAGCCCAAATTTTTAGCTCCAGGAACTCCACCTGGTTCTCAATATATCAGAAATATCCACACTTCCCTTCTGACAGAGGAAGAGGAGTGCAACCACCACGAAGCAAACTGAGACGCAAGCTCCTCTCCAGGGTGGCTGACTCTCCAGGTGAAAGGGTGCCACCAGAACACAATTCTGAAACCTCATGCTGGAAAGGGGTGAGAATCTGCTCTCCATGCCAGCCCCCTCTAATCTTCCCGTTTCCCCTAAAGGATAAACTAAACCACCAAACAAAACCATGTGAAACATACAGGTAAACTGAAAAGCCTAAAATATACTTAGAAGATTTTGAACTCTACTTCTGATCCTATAAGTACACGAAGACATCCCCCATATAATAAAGTGGATTGCAGCTGAAAGGTCTGAAAGACACAAACTCTAAGTGGTAGGACAAAGAGAATTCCCAAAGGTAAAAGGGCAAACAAGAACATGACCATTAAAGGAATTCAAAACTTTTGGTATCAATACCTATAACAATTATTAAATAAAATACAATTCCTGGCAGGATTAACCAAAATCCTCACACATATAGTCCTAATTACAGCAGCTTCTGTTAACTGATATAACATGGCAGTTTTCAATGAAAAAATTTTCCACGCCCAAAGACAATGGAAAACATCAAATACATAGGGCAATAATCGGAATGAGACTCAGATATGACACTGATGTTGGAGTGAGGGAATTTAACATATCTTTGATTAATATGTTTAGATCTGTAATGGAGAAGTAGACAACATGCCAGAAAAATGGGTAATGAAGTAGAAATATGAGAACTAAGAAGGGAATCAAAAGGAAATGCATAAAACCAACATGGCAACAGAAATGAAAAATGTCTTAAGCTGTTGATGCAGTTAAGAAAGAATCAGTGAACTAGAAGCTAAGTCATTAGAAATCATCCAACTGAAACGCAAAGAGAATAAAGAATGCTAAAACAAATCCACAGAAAACAGAAGAGAACATACAGAACTGTGTGACAATATCAAAAGTTGGAAAAGAGAATGGAACACAATAAAACTTTGAAGTGATAATGATTAAGAATTTGCAAGATTAATGCAAGATGCACCCCCCACCTCCACTGGAAAACCACAGATTCAAGAAGTTCAGTGAAAACTACAGGAGCTGAATACCTTAAACACATACACAGGCAAGCACACACACATACAGCATAAAAACAACACCTAGTCAAACTTCTGGGAGACAAAGTGAGAATCTTAAAAGAAACGAGGGAGAGAGAGAGGAGGGGGGAGAGGGAGATCCGTCTTACTTATAAAAGGTCAAGGGAAAGAATCATATGAAAAAAAATTTAGTTTTTTTTTTTTTTTCAAAAACCTCTAGTTAGGCTAACCAATTGAAAACATAAAAGAAACAATCATATCAAAAATAAAGACGGAAATCGCTGCTGATTCTAAGGAGATTAGAAGGGTCATAAGGGCAAATGATGAAGAATCATGCTCAAAAATTTGATAACTTAGATTAAATGGAGAAATTAATGACACAACCAGATGACTCATTCAAGGAGAAATATATGAACCAGTGAAGCCATATATACATTAAAGAAATTGACTTGATAATTAAAGCCTTCTGAACAGAGGAAGTACAAAGCCCGGTTATTTGTTGTGAATTCTGTTCATGGGGCCCTACTTGGTTCTTGTGAGAGGTTGTTATAAAGAAGCAAGTCTGCCCTCTTTCACTCTCTTGCATTCCTTGAGATGCTATCTGTGATGAGGTCCTCACCAAAGCTGAGCAGAGGCTGGCACCATGTTCTTGGACCCCCAAAGCTATTAGCCAAATAAATTTATTTTTAATATAAAGTATTCTGCTTTGGTTATTTTGTTTTAGTAATGAAAACAGTGGACTACTACAACTGTATGTGTAGAAAGTGTCAATGGATTTACAAGAAAAGTTCTAGAAATTAACAAGCCACTATAACAAAAGTACAAGATGATCAATTTCCTATATATCAAAATTAACTATTGGGATTGGAGATGGAAAAAAATATTTACAATATAATCCTCCAAATACAGTACTTAGAAATAAATATGCATAGAGGATCTTTATACATAAAACCACAAAATGCTGATGAAAGAAATCAAGTAAACTCTAACCTATTGGACATAAAATCATTATTAATGGGTTGAAAAACTCAGTATTGTGGGGCTGGGGCTGTAGCTCAGGGGCAGAATGCTTGCCTCATGTGTGTGAGGCACTGTGTTTGATCCTCAGCACCACATAAAAATAAACAAATAAAATAGAGACATGCAGTCCATCCACAACTACAAAAAACTTAAAAAAAAAAATCCTCAGTATTGCTACAAGGACACTTCTTCCTGACTTTGCTTATAGACACAGTGAAATCCCAGGAAGTCATCTTGAAGATAGCAACAAACTGATTCTAAAATTCCTATGAAAACACAAAGGACATAGGTCAATCAACATGGTACAGAAGAAAAAGTTGGGGACTCACACCAACAAAACCTAACACACTGAAACAGTCATACACACAACATGGCACTGGTGAAAAAGTAGACCTGGGTCACTGGGACAGACTAGAGAACTCAGAAAGATGTCCACACAAATGTAGTCCATTGATGCATGACAAGGGCACACAAACAGAAAGACAATTCTCAACACACTGTGCTGAATCAGTTGGATTTCCATATGGCCTAAATATGAACCTAAACAAAAATTTTATATCCTATACAAAAATTCAAAGGAAAGCAGGCAGGCCCCACATTGAAGTCTCTCTCCTAGTTCTTCATGCCACATGCCAGGCACAGAGACAAGAGAGAGAGAAAACAGCAGGACAGACTAAGCCTTCAACCTAAATGTAAAACTGTGAAAGTTCTAGAATAAGACATAAGACAAAATCTCAGTAAGTTAGGGTTTGGTGTGTCACCAAAAGGCACACTCCATTGAAAAAAAAAATGATGAATTGGACTTCATGAAAATTAAAAGCCGCTTTGAGGAAGACAATGAAAAAGATGTAAAGTGACAGATTGGCAGAAAATATTTGCAAAACACATCAGATGGAGTGTTTATGTCCAAAATATGCAATGATGAGCTCTTAAAATTTAACAAGTAGCAGTCAAATACCTCAATTTTAAAACAGGCAAAGAAATGAACAGATATCTCATCAAAGAAGGTACACACATGGGAAAGAAGTATATGAAAAGATGCTCTACCTCATTTGTCATTAGCAAAGTGCAAACTAAAACAAGATACCACTATGCTTATTAGAATGGCAACCGTCCAAGAACAAAAACAAAAACCAAAATCTGACAATGCCATTTGATGTTGAGGATTCAGAGCAAACAGACTTTCATTCTTTGCTGGCAGGGATGCAAAAACGGCATAGCAACTTTGGAAGACAATTTGGCAGAGTCTCTCAAAGCTAAACATAGCATTACCATATGATCCAGCAATCACACTCCCAAGTATTTAACCAACTGATTTAAAAACTTGTGTCCACACACATATTGTGCATGCGAATGGTTACATAAGCTTTATTCATAGCCTGTGCAAACTGTTAAGCAACAACTATGTACTTCAATAGGTGAATGGGTAAACTATGGTACATCCATATACATGGAATACTATTCAACAATGTAAAAGAGTTATCAAGTCCCACAAACACATGGAGCAACCTTAAATGTGCTGATAAGTGAAAGTACTCTAACACTAATGGCTACATACTGCATAATTTCAATTCATAAGATCCTTGATAAGGCAAAGGGGAAAATGATAGAGATTTATCATTTTGAGCATTATGAACTGTTCAGTGATACCAGGGATTTGGTGACATGGAATACTGAATAGGTGACTCCCAGGGGATTTGGGGGTGTTGATAAACCATTGTGTACGATAGGTGTAACAGTGAGTACATGACACTTTCCATTTGTGAAAACACCTGGAACTGAACCAAACACCTTTTACAACTTCACATGCATAGTTAATAGAAGTAATGTAGAGGACGATGTCCTATTCCATTATCATTTCCAGCTTGAGAGAGAATAGTCAGAACAGAGGAGGAAAGTTCGTCTTCGCATGACCACACTATCCCAAGCTCTTCCATTTGGTTGCTACTACTTCTATTTCTAAAATGGAAACTTGCACATATCCCTGAAAGAGACTCAGAATAAACTGCCAGACTTGTAAGGACTTAGCACCCCATTCCTGCCTCAGGATGATAAGGCTACCAGGGATTGCAGGGTTAATCCAAGAGGAGGGGACCATTAGGAAGCAGTGCTGAGATTTATCCTCACTTCTCCTATCCTTAATTACGTCTTGTGAAGCATCTTTTGCCCCTTTGTTCCACATCATAACTCTCAGATGATCAGGGTATTTTAATTTTATTTTATATCTATATTTGGGATACTCATAGCTCATATCAAATCTCAGCCCACCATTTACGTCAATAGGACTGTGCACGCAAGAGCTGCGCAAATCTGGTGAAGTGTTTACATCCGCAGCAATAAGTGCGAAATGGTTTATTAATAATCACAACGTCACTGAAAGGGAGGGGGAAGCAGGGAGATAGAGACAAACACACAACCTCCACTCTTCTCCAAACCGCCCCCTCCCAACACCAAGTGCCCAGTGTTGGCGCAGGAGCAGAAAAGACCCTGCAATGCAGAAAGAGAAGTGCGCAGGCTCCCTTAGGACCCCTCCCAAGACCCAGCGACAAGGCCCCCTCCCTTCCCCTCTGCAGCTACAAACACAAGTGACTCATGAGGAGCTTTGTTCTCAGAAACAGTCTTTTACTGATGGGCCTGAAATCAGCTTTTACTAAGAATTCTAATTTCAAACATTCAAGACTCACTACATTGAAGACTATAGCAAATGTTTAAAAAAATCAGTCCCTTCTAGCAGGCTGTAACCAACTTTGTCATCAAAATGACAATAAAGAAAAACTTGCACATACATGACAGTGGGCAGAACCCAATTGAAACTCTGGTGGCCTCTCCTTGGATGATCATGTAGAATATCGCAGGCACCCTGTACCAGTCCTGAGCTAGGCATGCTTCTGGGGATCAGAAAGCTCAAAGTGGGGGAAAGGCTTTCACTGAGCACAATTTACATTTCTGATATTAGGGTTTGCTAAGACTATGGTTTTTTTTTTCTTTATTTTATTTTATTTTTTGAGCTGTTCTTGAAGTCACCCTTGACTCTATAGAGTTCTTAACTCACCTCTTGTCGAATTCCATCTGCCTTTTAATTCCACATCTTAAACCATAGATGATCAGGACTTCTCCATCCATCCACACCTGAATCGAAGGCCCCAATATTCCATCCCAAATGTCCACACCCACAGTTGCATTTGGATGGGGAGCAGATGGGCAGAAAGGCAATTTATTTGGAGCCACTGAAGGCTGTCTTCATAGTAATACAACGGAAAATGGCTGATGAACGGCTGTCAGCCCAAAGGAGAGAATGGCGGGTTAGGAGGGTCGGCAAAGCATTAGCCCTCTCTATCTCCCTACTATTCCCATTCCTGCTTCTGCTGTGACCCTAAAGGAGACACAAGCACAATGAAGAACTTGCCAGGCATCAAAGAAGAGAGTGCAAGGCCGGAAGCCCCCTCCTCTCAACGGGAGGGCCCCTGGCTTGCCCCTCCTTCCCTCCTGCACACTCCCCCTCCCAGCTGTTGGTCCACACATTTGTTCTCAGAAACAAAGCTCTCACAGACGCCGACCAGCATACCCGATTTCCAAAGAATACCCCAAATCTCAACCACTCTGTTCTGAGTTTTCTCAGACAGTAGACACAGCCCTTGCCTAGTGCCCCATTGCCTGATAGGGGCAACAGAATGTTGGGTTTGGGAGGTGAGGAATCATGGATTTGGCTGTCAGTATTTCGGAAATCTTGGTTGATGTACCTGAAGCTTTCATGATTTATTCATTTAGTGTCTTCTTTGTGGCTCATCTCTCCTTCACAATCTCAATTCACATTGTCCAGCCCCAGCTTTAAGTAATTTCCTGTTTGAATCCAGAGTCTCTCATTTTTCTTTTTGTTAAACTTTTATTCTGCACACGAACCAGAGATCCCTTTAGACCTTCCTGTAGATCAGCAAATTAAGGCAACTTAAGTGGAGGCAATTTAAGTCTGAACAGTTATAGAATATAAAATAGATGATTAGGGCTCTTGAGCCCAGGGAGAAGAATAGGCAGTGAGGGTTAGAATAGAGAAGCAGCTCAGCTGGCCTCTCCCCAGCCTCAGCAGCACCCCCTCCCCCAGCACTTTGCTTCTGTATGAATGAGGAGAGCAAGGCACAAAGAAGACCCCTCAGTATACAAGGTATACAAAGCCCAGTCTGGAGACCCCTTGATACACAAAGAGGGCTTCTGCTTCCCTTTCTTGCCCACTCTGCATTCTGTGCTGCCTTTCACGTACAACTTTTCCACACACACAGACTGACCACCATATTCTCTGAAGTGCCTTCATTTCAAGTGTCCTGCACTAGGTTTTTCTATGCAGGGTGCCTACTGAATCCCATGCAATCATTTTCTCTAGGAACAGAGTGTGAAATGAAGCTAATGGGCAAAATAGTGGGTATTTCTGAAATGACAGCAATTTTCCAAGCCTGTGTTTTGTGTTCAATGTTGAAATTTTGTTCCATTTCTGATACCATTTCAGCCCTCTGAGCCATTATCACATAGTTTGTCCAATTAAAGCCTCCATTTCATTCCCCCTCCCAGTTTTACATCTCAAACATATGAGTCAAAATTAATGCACCTTGGAGCTCAGCACCTACAATTATCTGTAAAATATCAACCAGTGAAATGGAGGGGGTCAGTGGCGATCATAATGCTCTGCAGGGACATAGTACACAACTCGCATTTCACAATCACAAACTCAGAGGAAGGGAAAATGGGTAGATCAAGGAGGTGGGAAAGAAAAAGCCAACATTCCCTCCATCTCTCTGGGCCCCACCCCCTTTTCTGTAGGGAGCTGTGGGACAAAGGAGTTGCCACTACTCCTACTAGACTATCCTGGGGACAGAGGGCCCCCCTTTTGTGTCTCTTTCCTCCCCTAGAGTCCCTTTCCCAGGTCTCTGACACTGGCTGGCTTTGTCTTCAGAAAGAAAGCCTATACAAAATGCACCATTATACCAGATTTCCCTCAGATAGTCCTGATTTCAAACATTGTTGCCTTGCACCTGGCCATAGGGTTGCACATTAGTTCTGCATCCTTTCCCAGCACCTTGGGAATAAATAATGCAACCAGGGACCAAAAAAAAAAAAAAAAAAAAAAAAAAAAAAAAATTTACAAGGCTAAGGCAACGCTACCTGTTTTCTTCCTTCAGACTTTATGATGCTTTTTCACTCTGTCAGACTCTTAACCCACTCCTTGTCAAAGCTCCAAAGCCTCTTCATTGTCTGAACACACAAACACACACACAGTGTGCTCAATCTCTCTATCAGAGTCCTTGCTTGCCTAATCCAAATACTAAGGACATGTGGGAAGATAAGTGAGATGGCAGAAGAAGGTAGTCTTTGAGGACTCAAGCTTATGCTGGGCTCATCAGTGAGCCATTAAAAAGCAGTTCAATTGCTTAGAGATAAGGATTGACAGGCAGGTGAAGAAGGCCATGTTCCTTGGATCGCCGGTGCTACTGCCACTCTTGACCCTGATGAGAACAACCTGAAGGGGAAAAGTGCACGAGAGGAGCATTGAGGCTCCAGGAACCTGATAGCACCATACAGGGACAATGATTGGCCAGTTGTTTTGCTTGTCTTTCAGTTTCTTCAGCTCCATCAAAAGGCTCAACACCATGAAGTTGCCGGTGGGTAACAACTCTGCTGTTGGCCAGAACAGAGACATTCATGTGAAGTCACACTCGTGTTTGATTCCCTACCAATAATTAATGTATACCTCCAAAATCTTAAATCTAAACATCTCAATCTCTAGCTCCTGTTTTCAGTTTATGTTCCATAAAAAAATACTGTAAAGAATCCATTAATCCTTATGGAATTCTGATTGTCGACCCTTCATTTCTTCATTCCTTATTGCCTTTCCACTTCTTTCTAGTTTTGCTTCTCCTACTCCATTCACATCCCTTTGCCCAGTAGAACCATATATGGTTCTTCCTCATATTTATTCCCTACCCTACACTGAAATCCAAGCATGTCTGAAAGAAAAGTGGTTACCTTTTTAAAAAGTTTGCATAGATTTTTTTATTGTGGTAAAATATGTGTAACAAAGTCTACCTTTTTAATCACTTTTAAAGTATACATTTCAGTGGCACTAAGTTGTTCACATTGTTGTGCAATCCATCTTCAGATCCTTTCATATCACAAAGCTGAAAATCTGTGCCCATTGAACAATAACTCCCTATTTCCTCCCTCCCCAGAGCTCCTGACAATGCCTGTTCTATTTTTTGTCTCTATGATATTACTCTATGTACTTCATTTAAGTGGAATCATACATCATTTATCTTTTTTTGTGATTGACTTATATTACCTAATATCATGTCCACAAATTTCATCCAAAATGTACACATCATCATTTGTTTTTCAAAGTATTTTTTCCAAAATGAATAATATTTATTTGTATGTATATTGCACATTGTATTCATCTGTGGACATGGGTTGCTTTCATGTTTTAGCTATTATGAATGATGAAGCTGTGAACTTAGTTGTAAACGTGTATTTTCAAGAACCTGTTTTCAATATTTGAGAATATAACTAGAACTGGAATTACTGGATCACATGGTAATTCTATTTTAAATTTTTGGATTAACAACTCAGTTTTCCAAAAGGCTATACCATTTTACATTTCCACTAAACACATAAGTGTTCCAATTCTTTCCATATTTTTCAATACATGTTATTTTCTGGTTTATTAATTGGAGCGTTTTAATGTTAGATTCATTCTGGTTTTTTAATTGGAGCATTTTAATGATAGATTCATTGTGCTATATTCATCCATTTTCATAATTTGATCAATCTCATTCCCTAGAATCTTCTGTTTTCCTTCCATTCTATTTTCCTCTTATACACATTCTCTACTCTTCTTGTCTCCCTTCTAGTATTATTTTTTTAATTAGCGCATTATAATCACATATAAAAGAGGATTCGTTGTGATATGTTCATACATGGACATAGCATAATTTGGTAGAATTCGTTTCCCATTGGATTTTTGTTGATTGATTATCCTATTGCAGCAGGGAAAAAAAAATGAAATTTTAAGTGCTGAACTGATTTGTTCTTACTCCCAATCAGTTGTTCCATTAGTTATTCATTGTGTGGAAACCTTCCAGAAAGCATGTTGTCCATTCATCTGGATATTAACATTTGTAAAACAAACAGCTTTGTGTTGGATAATCAAGAGCTGTTCATAGGACACCATCCATGTCACAATTAAACCTAGCAATTCCTAAAGTGATTAAATATTGCCCTTTTTTGTGGTTTGGATCTGGAATGTCCCCCAGAGTCTCATGTTGAAAATGTGGTCTCCAATGCAGCAAGGTTCAGCCTTCCTTTGTTAATCACGTGTGTGACCCCTGGATTTAAAACACTCATAGCTTCTTAATTTATGATATTATCGCTGCAGTTTATTGTAGCACTTAGAATCTGTATAAAGTCCAAAATCCCTTCAAACCAAGTTAGGACAGAAAGTCTGTAAATTCAAGTAGCCCTGTGGCAATGTAACAAGTGTAAATTGAATCCTTTTCACACGAAGTCAAGCTGTTTTTGACTCTTTTTTGAGATTGGAAATGGAAAAAAGTAACTTAAAAAATCAATCCTGTCATTTGTGACAGCATCAATGGAACCGGGGATCATTATATTAAGTGAAAAAAGCCAGGCACAGAAAAACAAGCACCACATGATCTCATTCGCATGTGCAATATAAAAAAAATTGATCTTGTAGAAATTGAGAGTTTATTCACGGTTAGAGAGGCTGGGGAGAGAAGAGGAAAATTATAGTTAGATAGGTCAAATTCTCTGGTGTGCTATATTGCACAGCAGGGTGACTATAACTAACTATAATGTACCGTGTATTTCAAAAAAACAAAAGCAAGTATTTTGAAATAATAAAATTTTGAGGAGATAGATGTGTTTAGCCTGGTTTAAATATTGCATAATGTATACATATATGAAAACATCATGTCACCCATTAATATATACAATTTACAGTTTTATGTATTAGTTAAAATATGAATTTAGGTCCTGGGAGTGTAACTTTGTGATAGAGATTTGCTTAGCATCTGCAAGTCCTAGGGTTCAATGCCCAGTATGGAAAAATGAAAAACTATGAATTTAATTTAAAGAAGAAATTCTCAAAATGAAAAAAAAAAATCCATCACTGAATACTGATCTCTAGGGTTGTTGCACTTTTTCCACTGCGTACGTCATGTCAGGGATTACTGATGTAGGTGGTACTACCTCAGTCGAGCATTGATAACCTACCACTAGTTTCTGTGAACCATCCACCTTTTAAAAAAAATTTTATGGACTACACAAGGCTATTGTGAAAATTTGGGCATCATTTCTCTAACAGCTAAAATTTGATTCAATAAAGTGGTAATCTTTTTTTCAGGTATCTGATACTGTTAAAATAAACAACTTGTGTGGGTTTAGATAGTTCTACTGGTTCCCACTTAGGAGGTCTTATTAATGCTACCTTAATGGTGAATTTACATTGCGTCTCTATTGCAATACTATATAGACTACTTGTTCTCCAGTCAGACATGATCCCATGTTAATATTACGTCCAGGTAAAGAAGATAAAAGCATTTCACATAAAATCTGTTTACATGTTTCATTTTTCATTCAAATTTTCACCTTAATCCCATTCATTGCTATATCCACGTGTCCTCCCAGTCTAATCTGAGCTCCTTTTAGTTGTTCACTAGCATATTTTGGAATCAAAGTTCAATGGACTCCCATATTGAGGATCCCCAGAAAGGATCCTGCCCATGACTATTATCCACCCTTTGAACACTGTGCTGGTACTTTGGTATATGGTCTAATTCCCAATCAGGAGCTGGGAAAATAAACACTGGATCCTTCATTAATCATCATGCTGATCAGTTGGCTGGACCACTGACAATGGAACTGTGAGTTCAAGTGTCTCATTGTTACATTGTCTCCTAGTTTTAAAACTTTCCCCAAATTAGAGTAAGTAGAGTAGATTAGTTTAAAGCCCTTCAATGTTGGGGGTGTAGTAGGGCATCCCACAGGTCCATCTAATCTCTGACTGTACTGTCAAGACATTTGTGTTGATCCCATCAATGCCTACTCTACTCATTTGATTCCTTTACAATCACTTAAAGACTTCCATTTTGCTGAAATGAGTCTCTTGATATTTCCTTTGTCTCCTGCATTCTCTTTTGGATCTTTGTTGTTTTTTTTTTTCCTAGTTAAGGCCTGTAAGGGAAAATAGACACAATTGGTTCGACCCAGCATCTCTTGATTTTCAGCAGTAGATTTACATGAGATGCCAGGTAGAAGATATTCCCTTTGACTGTGGGGTTTACCATGATCTGAACGTAGGGATCATTAAATGAATGTACATCCTGGTCACCATAAAAACAATCCAGTGTGGCATAAATATGCAACATATCAACTGCTTAAACTGGGAAGTTCTACTTGATAAAATAGGAGAGTCAATTTTCATTCACAAGGTAACAAATTTACACTGACCTCTGTCAGTCCATCAGACTGGCTTCCCCAGGGTATTAATCAGCTGTGTGGTTTCAGCATGTACATACATGTTATTGATGAATAGTGAGCTCTGGGTCCCAAATCAACTCCGATATGCTTCTTTATACTGTAGCATTTAAAGTTAAGTAAGCTGTTCCCCAAACTGTCACCTTCACAATTAATTTTAAGAAAGGTTTTTCAAGAAGCTTATAGTGATGGACAAAATGAGACAACTGCTTTGTATTATAGTCTTTAGTTTGAGTAGTTTCTTGCTTTGCTTTCCTCTCCCCAACTTGTATTACTTTATTGGTGACAAGAGGTCATAGAGGTAAAATGTGCTGTTCCAGAATAGTTTTTCATTTGTTGGCAAAGCTGAAGTCAGTAGTGACAGCTAGAACTAGCCAGAATCCAAACTTGGTGCAGCTCCAGAATCAGCCTCATCACTCTCATATTTTAATGTTAGCTATTGCAAATAAAAATAACAAAGAGATGGCACATTTAGCTTTTTTTATTATTACTCTACATTTCTCTAAATATTCAGTGAGCCAATTAATTCTTAAGGAATTAGATCTACTATTTCTAAATCCTATTGGAAATACTTTACCTTCAGTAAAATCACAAGATAAATACTGTCTCATAATGTCATAAAATTGGGTGACTTGGTATCCATTCATCCATCACAATTTTTCCATGCCTTGCTCTTTCATCCTTCCTTTCCAAACAACAACAAGAAGGACAACTTAGCAAATTTCAGTGAGTCACAATCATTCTTGTGAATCCCTCTATGGAGCCAGCCTGTGAACTGGGTTCCTAAGACCTGCCCTGCCTCGGGCTCAGTGAGCAACTTGAACAACTCACATAACTCAGTAAAAGCTGCTATAGTTATGGTCAGTAAAAGGAAACATTAAAATGGCAGAAGGGAAAGGAACACAGGGTAAAGTCCAAGAGAAAGAAGGCCAACACTTCCAGTTGTCCTTTTGTGGGGAGTCTTTTAGAGGATCTAATTTTCTCAGCTGTATACTTGAAGAGTTGTCCCCCAGAGATGCTCAACTGAGCTTTGATATTTTTATTGCAGACCATACACATAGGCACAAAGCACCTACGTGATTAGCTGCAGTTATTCAGGCTAGAACTCTCAGAACAGAGTAAGACACTCAACATAAGTCATATTTTTGACTTAAACTATCTGATTAAACTGGTGCCATATGGTCCACTGATTCAGGCATACAAAGAAACTCTTATCAGGCAGAGAATTCCATGAGCTCAAGAACTCATCTCCCAGGATCAGGTCTGAAGATGAAGGGCCAACTCAGAAGATGTGCCTTTCTTATAAATATTCTCCTTTAAGCATCCCAGGCCTCCTGGTATGACCATTTCCTAAATCATTTTAGGAATGCATAATTGCCTTTATACAAAAAACAGAACTTTACAGAAATTTAAAAGTAAGGAAAACTGCAGCTCAATTTCCCCAGTGAACATATAAGCAAAAATATTTAACAAAATATAGTGAATTGAATTTAGAAATAATTAAAATTTCTAATCACCAGGACCAAGTAGAATTTATTCCCAAAATGTAAGGTTAAAAAACATTCAACATAATTTACAGATCATATTAATATATAATAAAATTTAAATATGATTATATATACTATATTGTATAGTATGTGTACCACACTAAAATATAACATGCAATAATAAAAGCCAGGTGTGGTGCTGCATACTTGTAATCCCAGCACCTTGGAAGGCTAAGGCAGGAGGATTTTGATTTCAAAGATAGCCTCAGTAATTTAGTGAGGGAGGGCCTAAGCAATTTAGCAAGATCCTGTCTCAAAAACAAAACAAACAAAACAAAACAACACCAAAAAAATCTAAGCTTCCGTGGGTTTAATTCTGATACAAAAATAATTAATAGTAATAATAATAATTTTGATATATGATAATATAGTATATATTTTAGTCAGCTTTTTTGCTGCTATGACCAAAAGAACTGATAAGAACAGTTTTAGGAGGAAAAGTTTATTCTGGGGGCTCATGGCTTCAGAAGTCTCAGTCCATAGGCAGCTGGCTCCATTCCTTGGAGCTCAAGGTGAGGCAGAATATCATGGCAGAAAAGTGTGGTGGAGGGAAGCAACTGGGAACTTGGCGCCAGGAAGCGGGGGCGAGGGGGGGCCACAAGAAAATGAAAAGCCTTAAAGGCATGTCCCTAATGACCCCCTCCTCAATCTACACTCTACCTGCTTTCAGTAAATCCCTATCAGGGGAGAAATTCACTCATTTCATCGCTAAACCTTCTTGCGTTGTCTCACAGATGAGCTTTTAGGCAATACCTCAAATCTAAACCATACCAGTATGATATATGTATATATATTATATATTTATATAATATAATATGATAATATATAATAAACAATGAAAATCATAGAATCATTTTAGGAAATTCATACGATAAATCCAAAAGCCCTTTTCCATTAAAAAATTATCAACAATCTAGAAATAGTAGAGGTCTTCTTTAAACTGATGAGACCCATCTGTGAATTTTTTACAGATAGCAACAAGCTTAATAGAGAAAGCCTTAATATTTTCCCTTTAGAGAAGAAAGAGGCTAGCCTTGCCATCTCATCACTTTCGGTCAATATTGTATTCCAGGTTCAAGTCAATGGAATTAAGCAAAATAATGCTAAACAAAATAAATAATAAATTCCATGAAGATTAGTATGTAGGAGTTAAAACTTGATCCATTCATCCAACAACATAATTTTATTCAATAATAGAATACTGACATCCTATTGTTTGCAACAAAATGGATGGAGCTGTAGGGCATTATGTTAAATGAAATAAATGAGATGCACACATTCTGCCTCATGCATGGATGTTAAAATAATAAAGGTTGATTGGAATGTATGGTCATGAATACTAGAGGCTGAGTAGGGGGCATGGTGGAGAGTGGGAGGTTAGATGAAAGATACCCAAACACAATTAGGTAGAAATAATAAGTTCCTGTGTTCTTCAGAACACTGGGGACTGTATTCACAAAAACTTACATATTTTTTGAATAACTAGAGGAGAGAAGCTTAATAGTTCTAAACACAAAGTAATGATAAGAAAATAGAAATGTTGATTACCCTGGTTTAATAAGTACATATTTTATACATGAATTGAAACATCACACTTGTACCTCATAAATATGTGCAATTCTCTGAATAATCATTATGCATTAAATCTAACATTTTTAAATCTTTAAGGAGATGGAAATGCTAACTACTCTAATTTTATCATTATATGCTGTGTACATGTACCAAATTGTCACATGGTATCCCATGAATGTGTTCGATTAAAATAATAATTTTGAAAAATATTTCAAAAGTGACAAAGCATGCTTTTACATACCTGAAAATTGATCTTTGCAGGTCTTTCTTCTAGGGAATATACAAACCTATTATGACTCATATGTGCATTTAGCAAGGTTATATATTCTATAATATTAAAACATCAAAAATACATACATAAATACACATTAGATATACTACCAATAAATATTTGAAAATATAACTTAAAATAATATTTACAACTGCATTTTAAAAATTTTGAAAACCTTATTGATAAGAGTTCCAAGCTGAAAGCTGTGGCACATTGTTGTGATAAATTAAGAATGATCTAAATAAATCGACAGAAAGTTAGTTGCATGGGTCTGAAACAGATCTACAGTTAAAATGGAATCTAAAGTAATTCTGATAATATATATCTTTTGTGGGAATTATCAATCAGGAAAACAAAGCTTAGAAAGAGAGGGTACAGAAATTACAACACATAAAAGAAAAAAAAAATAACTGACTCATCCATCTTTGAAAATTTGCTTTCTACAAGTTAACTTTCAATATTGCCTTTTGGTTTAGAAAACTTTCTTTAGTCTTTTTATTTATTTTTTAGACAGCACATTGCTTGGTGACAAATTACCTTACTTTTTTTCTTCATCTGAAAATGTCTTGATTCCTCTTCACTCCTAAACTAAATTTTCAATCGATATGAGAGTGAGGAGTGGCAGTCCTTTTCATTCGGAACTCGAAAATTGTTGTGCCACTTCCTTGTGGCTCCCATGGCTTCTGGTGAGAATTCTGCTGTTTTTGAAATTGCTTTCCCCCCTCAGGTAAGGTGTTGTTTCTCCCTCACTGCTTTCAAAAGTTTTTCTTTGTGTTTTCATTTTCTGAAGTTTGACTATGATGGACCTTGGTGTCCATTTCTTCAGGTTTTGTTTTAAGTCAGTTTTTTCATTGATATGACCAAGATCTGACAAAGCAATTTTAAGGAGGAAAAGTTTATTTGGGTCTTAAGGTTTCAGGGGTCTCAGTCCATAGATGGTTGATTACATTCTTCCAGGCTTCGGATGAGGCAGAACGTCATGGTGGATGAGTGTGGCAAAGAAAAGTGGCTCAGGACATGGCACCAGGAAGGGGAGGGAGGGAGGGAGGGACAGAGAGAGAGAGAGAAAGAGAGAGAGAGAGAGAGAGAGAGAGAGAGAGAGAGAGAGAGACTGACTCTCCTCAACATGACAAAATATGTACCCTAAAAAGCACAGCTCCATCAGCCTAGCTCCTCCAGCCACATCCCTACCTGTGTATAGTTACCACCCGCTTAATTCCTATCAGGGGATTAATGTACTGATTGGGTTAAAATTCTCATAACCTAATCATTCCAAAGCTCATATATGAGCTTTTGTGGGACACATTCTATCTAACCCAAAGTAGGTTTATTCTGTTTGGGCATCATTCACTTTCCTGAATAAATATGTCCATGTCTTCTCTAAAACTTGGGATGTCTTCAGTCATTATTTCCTTGGTAGTTTTCCAGGCCTGTTATTTTTCTCCTCTCCTTTTACAACTCCTATTATATGAAGTTTAGATCTCTTATTATAGTGTCACATGTTGTGGAGGCTCTATGCATTTCTTTATTTTTTCCAGTCTATGTGCTCTCTGTTATTGTGATTGGGTAATTTCTATTGTCTTATCTTCAAGTTTGTAGATTCCCCCTGATTCCATCCATTTTCTGTTGAACTTATTCTGTGCTACCTCTGTTCATTATAGAACTTCTTTGTAGTTCTTGTAAGGTTGTCTATATACAGCATCATGTTGCCTGTGAATATACACTACCCTATATCCTCCTTTCTAATCTACATAGATCTTTTCCTTCTTCTAATCTTATTGTACCAGCAAGGACTTCCAGTATAATGTTGTACAGAATTGGTAAATTCTGGTGTTATTCCTGAAATATCAAGAAAGCATTCAGTTCTTTATTACTACGTACGACCTCAGATGTGGATTTGTCTTAGATGCTTGTTGCTGCTTTAGGAAGCTCTTTTCAATGTTGTTTGATATTTTTATCAGGCATAGATGTTAGGTTTTATGAGATGATTTAACTACATCTTTTGAGGTTACTGTATAATTTTCTACTTTATTCTCTAAATAATGAATTGTATTGGTAGATTTTTAAGATTAAAACTCGCTGTTATAATCTCCACTGAGTCATGATTTATTATGCTTTTACATATTGATGGATTTACTATGCTAATATTTTATTAAGAATTTTTAATATCCATGCTCATGAGAAAATTAATCTTAGTTTTCCTATAATGTCTTTATTTGATTTTGTTATCAGGGTAATCACAGCATGAAAAAAATGGGTTGGAAAAAGTTTCCACCTTTCTTTTTAATGAGATTTTTTTGTAAGATCAATATAATATCTTTCTTCAACATTATAAAATTCTCCAGTGAAGCTATCTGCGATCTGAGTTAGGAGTTTTTTTTTTCTTAGTGGGAAAGTTTTTAATAACAAATCCTTAGAAAGATCCATAAGATTATATGCTTATAAGTAATCAAATTATAAAAAGAAGATACAAAAATTTCATACACAGAAAACCTATGTCACTAAACATTTTATAAACGTTAAAAGGATATGTAGAAATGTTTTCAAGACATTTATGTCATCTAATCAGAAAACCTAGGTGAAATGGACAAATAACTCAATGTCTTGGCATTTGCAGGACAATAGTGCAGGTACCAGGCCCAGCGACTTGTCAATGATCCAACCAGTGGACAGGCCTGCACTCCTCCCGTAGGCAGCAGGCAATGCTCTGCTTTTCTTGGGTCATTCCCTCAGGAATGAAGACAGCTCACTGGGAGACTGGTGATGGTGTGCAAGGACCTCCCTCTCTATATATCCTCACAGAGGGCACTTCTTTCTCTCTCCCTTTCTTTGTGACCCTAATATCCCCTTTGAAGTCATACTTAAATTCATATTTCATGGTGAAAGACTGAATGATTTGCTGATGATTTCAGGAACAAGACAAGGAAGTCCACTTCTATATTTCCATTCAATATAACTAGATTTTCTAGCTGTACAATAAGGTAGAAGAGGGAAGAAAAAGACCGCAGATTATAAAGGAAGAGATAAAACAGTCTTTGTTCTGAGACAACATAATCATGCATATGGACAACTTTATCAGAACCACAAAAAAGTTCTGTAACTAGGAAGTGAAGGCAGTAAAGTGTAGAACAAAGGGGTTCACACAATAATGTTCAGCAGCAAATTGGAGGGGATAGAGAACAGTCTCTATGAAATTGAAGACAGAAAAATGTAATACCCAATCACGACAACAGGCAGCACATGGAGTGGAAAAAAATAAAGAAATGATAGAACCTCAGCAACCTGTGGCACTATAATAAGAGATCTAAACTCCATAAAACGGGAGTTCTCAAAGGAGGTGAAAAGTTGACAGGGCTAGGAAACTACTAAGGAAATAATAACCTAAGACTTCCCAAGTTTGGCAGAAGGAACACAAACTTATTCAGGAAACTGAATGATGCCCAAACAAAATAAACCAAAAGAAATGGACACCAAGATACATCGTAGTCAAACTTCAGAAAACTAAAACAGAAAGAAAAACTTTTGAAAGCAGCCAGGGAGAAACAACACCTTACCCAAGGGGGGGAAAGCAATTTCAAAAACAGCAGAATTCTCACCAGGAGCCATGGGAGCCACAAGGAAGTGGCACAACAATTTTCAGGTTCTGAAAGAAAAGGACTGCCACTCCTGAGTCTCATATCTGCTCAAAATATGGGAGAGGGACTGAAGAGGAATCAGGATATTTTCAGGTGAAGAAAAACTAAGATATAGTTTATCTATGATTTGTCACCTTCTGAAGTGCTTTGAAAGTGTGACTAAGTGATAATCTCTAAACAGTAGGGAGCAATGAAAAAAGAAACTTTCAAAGACTAGGAAGGAAGGGAGAACACAATAAAAAATATATACATGTAAATATATATATACATCAGATATATATCAGACGTTCTTTCTTACATCAAGTATCTTCAGTTATATTTGATGATTAAATCAAAACTTACAGCATTTCCTCCTGGAGTTCAAAATGTTGATAAAGGGAATATTTTATATCATTAAAAGATAAATGATGTTGAGCAAAGAATTGTAAAGAGAAGGGATGTTTTGAAACTTCATTTGAACTGGTGAAATGACATCACTAGACTGTGGTTGTGTTAGTGTGTGTGTGTGTGTGTGTGTGTGTATGTGTGAAGAGTAAAATACACACAGAAATACCACAAGTCAATCAAAATGGGATTCAAAACATGTTCAAGGAATTCATAGGAAAAAAACAAGAAGTATGGATATTGAAAACAAACAGAACAAACAGGAAAAAAAAAACAAAATAGTGGATTTAAAGCCCTAGTATATCAATAATTAGTTTAAATGTAAATGGTCAATACAGCAATGACAATGATGAACACTTTGACAGAGTAGAATTAAACCCATTCCCAATTTTGATTTGTTTATAAGATTTTATTTCAAATATTGTAAGCTAATTAACAGCATAAAGATGAAAAATCCCATGTTTCATTTGTTCATTAATTCTTTCATTTATTCATGTTGTGTGTGTGTGTGAATAAACATAAATGTGACAACAAAATAAACCAAAAGAAATCCATAACGCTGAAATCCTAGAGACTGTGGTCTTAACCACAATGGAAACAAAAGAGATATTTATGAAATACAAAGATAAGCGCAGAATCTCTAAGCACATATAAGGAAAACAATACAATTCTAAATAATCTACCGGCCAAAGCAGAAACTTCAAAGGAAATTTCAAGAATGCTTTTAACTGAATGAAAATTAAATTAAAACTATTGAAATTTACAATATACCTCTAAATCAGTCCTGTAAAGGAAATTTCAAACACTTTAAGCATTCGTTAGAAAAGTGAAAAAAGTAACCGAAGTAGTTTCACATCAAAAAAATAAAAACATGAAAAAAATTAATCCAAAGAAAGCAGAAGAAAAGGAAATTGAGCAGAAAATCTGAAATTCAATTAAGAAAACAGAGTACAAAAATAAATGAAGACTATCTGGATTTTTGAAATGATCAATAAAATGGACAAACCTCTTCAAGACTGACAAAGAATAACAGGATATGGAAATTCATGAACATCAACAATAAAACAAAAATATTCCTACAGATACTGAAGAGATAAAAGTGATCAGCAAATACAACCAACATTTCTTAAATACACAAATTTGAAAACTTATTCGAAATGGACAAATTCACCAAAAAGCAGAAATCAGAAAAAATTATCTAATAAGAAACAAATGATTTGAATAACCATACAACCACTTAGGAAATAGAAATCATAATTTAAAAATTTCTTCTAAGGATCAATTCATGATCGCTAAGCTATGGTGCCCTTCAACAGATGAATGGATAAAGAAAATGTGGTATATAAACACAATGGAATATTAATGAGCTATAAAGTAGAATGAAATTATGGTATTTGCTGGTAAATGTATGGAACTGGAAACTATCATGGTAAGTGAAATAAACCAATCCCAAATAAACCAAAGGTTAATGCTCTTTCTGATATGTGGATTCTGACTCACAATAGACAGGGGGCAGAGAAGAGTAGAGGTTCACTGGATTGGACAGAGGGAAGTTGGGGAAGGGAGGAGGAATGGGAATGGGAAAGATAGGATGAACTGGAGATAACTTTCCTCTGTTCATATATGAATACATGCGTAACCCCAAGTCATGTACAACCATGAGAATGGGAAATTATACTCCATGTATGTATGATATGTCAAAATATATTCTACTGTCATGTATAACTAAAAAGAACAAATTAAAAAATTTAAAAATTCCTGTTAAAGCAATCTCAAGGTTCAGATAGTTACACTGAATAATTCTCCCAAATGTTTAAAAACATAACTCCTTCATCTTCAATATTTTCTAGGACACAAAAGAGTAGGAACAATTTCTAATTTCATATATGAATATAACATTACAGATATAAAAAACTGACAAAGATAGTACCAGCTAATGAAAAAAAAATTATAGATCAATATGTTTCATAAGTAGAGACACAAAAATACTTCTGATTTGGATATAAGGTGTCTCCCCAAAACTCCTGTGCTAACACAGGAGGTGAAATGATTAGATTACAATAGCTGCAACCTAATTGGTGGGTTAATACATTTGATGGATTATTAATTTGAAAGCCCTACTGTGCAAAATTTTAATTCTAGGCAGGTGGGGTGTGGTTGGAGGAAGTCATGGAGGACGGCTGCTGATTCCCTCTCGTTCCTGGTTACCTTGAGGTGAGCACCTTACTCCACCAAGCCCTTCTACCATTATGTTCTGCCCCATCTTGGATTCAGAGCATGGAGTCAACTGAAAATTGGCTGAAAACTATGAACCTAAAATAAAAATTCCCTTCTTGTAATTGTCTTGTCAGATCCTTTGGTCACATTGACAAAAAGTAGACTAAAACAGAAGCTGGTTCTGAGAAGTGGGGATAAACCTGACCATGTGGTTCAGGAGCCTTTGGAACTGGTTTGTGGGTGTTTAGAAAAAATTGAAAATGCAGGCTGGAGAACATTCAGAATGTTGTAGCAGAGCTTAATGGATGATTCTGGTGGGAGCTCAGAAAACGACCATGCCCATTGAAATGAGGGCAGTAAAAACTGCTCAAGAGGTTTCAGAGGGGAACAGGGACACTTTGGGAAAATAGATGGCAGGCCATGTATGCCACATTCTGGCAAAGAAATTATATTTTGTTCATGTTCTAAATTTTTTTGTGAGACTGAATTTAAAGGTGATGGACTAATTAATCTGGTGAATTCTAAGGCAGTACAACATTCAGTCCGTGGCATGAGTACTGCTGATAGTCAGATTTACTCTGAGAATTGGGAACAGAAATCACAGCAGAAGGATTTTTAAAAACTCACAGTTTGGGCAGAGGAGAAGCACATATAATATTGGGGCCAAGAAATTTGTGGTTGCTGAAGAGATAACTGTCACCAAAGAAAAACGAAGTACTTTGCAAAGACAATATGAAAAATACCTTCAGTGCATCTCAGGAATTGACAAGCTCGCACCCATTACAAGCTCAATGTGTGGAAGTGAGAATTCATTTAAGACAACTTGGAGGCACACTGCGAGCAGCAGGGTGCCTGTGAAGATTTTCCCCAAGGACTGCTTCACTGTGCTCACCCACTCAGACTCTCATATCCATTGACCCCTAGAAATCTCACCACATACGCACAATGGGGAGTTCAGAGGACAGGGAAAAGAGATAGGCCAGAAGAGTGGGTATTTCAAGGAGAAATAGCCACCAATGTGATGAAAAACATGATTATGTCCATGTAGATTCAATATACTCTAAATAAAATTAAACTCAGACACGTTCATATCTGGGTACATTGTGATCAAAGTGTCAAAGCCAGGAACAATGAGAAACTCTTGAAAGTAAGAAGAATGGAGCGACTCAACAGACATAAGCCATCATCTTTGATGGTAACAGGTGCTTTAAGAAACCATAGAGGGCAGGAAGGAGTAGGGTGCATATTCAATTTGCTGGAGTGAAAATGACTGTCAATGAACAATCCTTATATCCAGCAAATGTATCCTTCAAAATATGTGGAAGAGCTTAATATCCTTATAGATATCAAACAGCAACAACAAAAGCAAAGCAAGTAGACAAAACTAAGAGAATTTGTTGTTAATAAGCCTGTGCCTCAAAAAATACTGAATGGACTTTATCTAGCTGAAATAATAGGACACTAGAAATAGTCTTAGTAGAAGCAACTACTTAGGTGAAAATAAAAGGCAACATAATTGGATTAATTGTTTGTGACACTTTTTAAAATCCTATGTAATTTAAATGGCAATTGCATAAAGCAATGATTATAATTCTGCATTGATGGGATTAAAATATATATAAAGATGTGATTTGAATGACAATTACAAGACAAATTAGTGGGAGGGAACACAGCTATAAAGGAGCAAATTCCTTGTATACTATTAAATTAAATTGGTATTAATCCACACTACATTGTTTTAAATTAAGCTGTTAATTATAATGCTTGAAAGCTGCCATTAAGAAAATAACTTTAAAATACACTGTGAAAGAAATGTCACTGGAATTAAAATGTTCCACAAGAAAACATATATTTAACAGAGCAGATTAACAAATTTACAGTAGGAAAAGAGAAACAGAAAAGATAGGCTAGAGGAACAAAAGCAGCTAATTGGCAGTTGAGCATCTTAAATTCTCAATAATACCATGAAATGCAAATCAATCAAAATAAAATCAGAGGGATTAATATAAAAATAACTATTAACTCTCTAAATGAGATCTTAGATCCAAAGACGCAATGATTCAGGTGGAAAAGAAAGTTTAAGTATTATTCACCATGCAGTTTTCAACAATGGAGCTAGAGTGCCTAGACTAGCAATACAGACATCAATCTTTGCGACAAAAAATATTAGAGAAAAAGAAGCGTGCCTGATAATGATGAATGTTCCATCTATTACAAAGATAAAAGAATTATAAACATATTCATCTAACAACAAAGCCCTCAAATACATGAAGCAATACAGAATTGAAGGGAGAAATAAACAATTCAACCATAATTATTGGGTACTTCAATACCCCGCTTTCAATAATGGATAGAACAACTAGACAGAAAATTAACATGGAAATAGAATACTTGAATAGCACAAAGAACCAATTACACATAATAGACAAATGCAAAACACTTCACCCAACAATAGCAGAGTGTACATTCTATTTAAGCGCTCACAACACATTGTCCAGAGAGACCATATGTGAGGATGCAATATGATTTTCAATAAATTCAGAAGGATTTAAATCATAGTCTATTCTCCAACCAAAATGAAATAAAAATCAAAGAAACAAAAATGATGTGAAAGTCTCAAATATGTAGAAGTTAAATTACTCCTTAATAGCTGATGTAGACTAAGAAAACAAAACTGAAGTTAGAGAATATTTTAAGAAAAATAAAATACACAAAGTCAAGCTCTGAAGGCAGGCACAAAATAACATTTAGAAGAATATATACATATATACTGGTACCTATGTGAAAAAAGAAGATATTGAATGAATACCCTCATTTCACCCCTCATTTTCCCCCAGCAAGAAATAAATGATAGCTAATTAAAGGCAAAACATGGTAATAAAGGAAATAAGAAAGATGAGAGTGGAAATAAACAAATTATAGAGTAGAAAATTAATAGACATTTATCAAGCAAACCAGAAATTGGTTATATGAAAAATAAATATAATTGACAAACATTTGCCTGGACAAAAATATTCAAAAACAGATGATACAAATTTCTAAAGTTAGAAATCATAAGGGAGACCTTACATAAATAAGAACTCTATGGGAACACTATGAATGAGTGTTTATTGATTTTTCACATAGCCTAGATGAAATGGAGAAATTTCTTGAAAGACCCATGCTGTTGAAACTGGCTAAAAATAATAGAAAATTGGAATAGACTATAATGAACAATAAGATTAATTAGTAATTCTTTAAAGGTTTCATTAAGAAAAACTTTCTGAGGACTTGAGATATCATCATAGAGAATCCTACCAATGATCAAAAAAATACCAATGATTCCTAAAACCTTACAGAATATAGACAAATGAAGTTCTTCATAATTCATTCTATGAAGTCAATGTTTCCCTGATACCAAAACTAGACAAAAATATCACAAGAAGTGGAAACTATATCCCTATAACTATAGATGCTAAAATCAAGAACTAAATAATAAAAAAAACAAATCCAGCAACATATAAAATGATGATACACTGTTTTAGTATCAGTTGTTACAGGAGGTAAGAGAGGTTTAACACAGAAAATCAATTAATGCGATTCACCATATTAATAAAATAAAGGCCAAAGGCCAAATGATCATCTCAATAGTTATGGGGAAAATTCTGACAAAATTCAACACTTATTCATCATAAAGATACAGAACTAATTAGGAACAAAAGGTAACTTCCTTAACCTGGAAAATGGCATCTATGAAAAGCCATAACTAGCACATATTATTGCTGAAGGACTGAATACTTTTGTCTGGAGACCAAGGAAAAGACAAGGATGTCTGCTATAGGGGTTCTGACCAGGGAAAGTTGGCAGGAAAGAAAACTGAAGGAATCCAGGATTGCAAAGAAGGAAATACAGCTATCTGGTGAGCACTGTATGGTTATGTATATAGACATATGGTTTCTACAAGAGCTTATTAAAAACAATTGCTGCCAGGTGCAGTTGCACACACCTGTAATCCCCGCAGCTCAGGAGGCTGAGGCAGGAGAATCATGAGTTCAAAGCCAGTCTCAAGTTCAAAGCCAGCCTCAGCAAAAGGGAGGTGCTAAGCAACTCAGTGAAACACTGTCTGTAAATAAAATACAAAATAGGGCTGGGGATGTGACTCCATGGTGGAGTGCCCCTGAGTTCAATCCTTGGTTACCCACTCCCGGAAAAAAAAACTATTGCAGTTAATTTATTAGAGTAATTTTGCAGGCTGTACAGTGTCAATATTGAAAAATCTATTGTACATGATAGAGGATGCAAACAGTAAATTAAGAAAATATATTTACAACATAAAATTAAAATACTCAGGAGTAAATTTAACAAGATAAGTGCATGGCTTGTACACTGAAATACACAGAATAATACTAAAAGGGATTGAAGAAGATCTAAGTAAATACAAACATATCCCTTGTCTATAGGCTGGAAGAAATTATTTTTAATATGGCCACTTTTTCCAAATTAATCTACAGGTTCAATACAATTTTTATAGAAATCAAGCCTAGTTAATTTTTCTATTTGCAGAAATTGTCAGGCTGGTCCTAAAAATTTTATGGTAATTCAAGGAACTTAAAATACCCAAAACAATCCTGAAAAAGAACAAAGTTGGAAGACTCATATTTCTCAATTTCAAAATTCACTAGATGGTAATTGTGTTAGTCCATTTTCTATTGCTATATCGTAATACCACAGAATGAATAATTTATGAAGAATAAAGGTTTTATTCCACTTACAGTTCTGAAGTTTTGGAAGTTCAAGATTTGGCAGCTACTTTGCATTAAGTTCCTTCTTACTGGTTGGGGTCTCCCTGCAGATTCCAAAGTGGCCCAGGGCAACACATGGTCAGACTATGTAAGACTAACACATGTTGGGCACTAATTTGTGTATCTTTTCCTCTCCTTATATTGCCAATAAAGCAATCACAAGGGCCCCACCCTAATGACCTTCTCTAATCTTAAGTAACTTCTAAATTCCCCATCTCCACAAAGCATTCACATATGACTTAGAGGACTAAGGTTCAATACAAATTTTGAAGGGCGTATTCAAACCATAGCAGTAATGAAGAGAATGCTGTACTGAGGTGAATACAGTCATATAGATCAATGTGCTAGAACTGAAGGGAAATAAAACAATGCCATGTATTTGTAGATAATTGTTTTTTTAATTTTTAATTTTTTTACATATACATGACAGTAAAGTGTACTTTGACATATTATACATAAATGGATTTGTCTAATTAGGATCACATTTTGTGATTGTACAAGATGTGGAGTTTCACCATTTGTGTATTCACCTATGTACATAGGAAAGTTATGTCTGATTCATTCTATAGTCTTTCCTATTTCCACCCTCCCTGTAAATCCTCTTTATGGGTAAGTAATATTCCATTGTGTATATATACTACATTTTCTTAAGGACCTGAAGAGACACTTCACAGAAGAAGAAATGCAAATGGTCAACGAATATATATTCAACATCTCTAGCAATTAGAGAAATGCAGACTAAAACTGCATTGAGATTCCATCTCACTCCATTCAGAATGGCAATTTTCAAGAATAAAGTAATGATAAATGTTGGGGAAAAGGGTACACTCATACCTCATTGGTGGAACTGCAAATTAGTGAGACCACTCTGGAAAGCAGTATGGAGATTCCTCAGAAAACTTGGAATGGAAACACCATTTGACCCAGTTATCCCAGTCCTCAGCATACACCTGAAGAACTTAAAGTCAGCATACTATAGTGATGCACACACAGCACTCTTTACAGAAGCTCAATCTACGATAGCTAAACTATGGGACCAATCTAGGTGCTCTTCAACAAATGAATGAATTATCCATTGGTTTTGAACAAGAGTTCTAAAACAATTCATTGTGACAGAGTAGTCTTTTCAACTAACAGTCTCAGGAAACTGGATATACCTTATGCAAGATGCAAAAAGTAACTGAAATTGGATAAAGACAGACTATAAGAGCAAAAATCTAAAATCAAAAGAATGCAAATAAAATTAAAAACAAATAAAATGAAACAAAAATTAAAACATGTGGTTTTAATTTTCAAAACCACATGTTAGGCAAGGTTATATGTGGTCATAGGTAATGGCCATGACCCCAAAAGCACAAGTAACAGAAAAGGGATAAACTGGCCTTATAAAAATTAAGTATATGCATGTGTGTGTCGTTTACATCACACTATCAAAAGGTGAAAAAGAAACCAGAAGACTGGGAGAAAATATTTGTAAGTAATATATATGGTAAGAGTTCGAGTTCAGTAGCCAGAACATAAAGAAGTCTTGCAACTCGAAAAAGAAAAGAAAGAAAACGACAAATAGCTCAGTAAAAATGGTCAATGTACTTAAGTCAATGTGAATCCAAAGAATATACATAAATGGCCAATAAACAGATGGAAATATGCTCATTGTGGTTAGTCATTAGTGAAATACCCATCGAAATCAGGGGATACCACTTCACTCCCCCAGGCTGACCCTAATAAAAATGATAGGCATCAGCAAGTATTGTAAAGGGTGCTGTGCAGTTTGATCCATTTCACTTCACTGCTGTGAATGTAAAATGGTGATGCCACATTGGAAGACAATCTAACAGTACATTATAAAATCAGAAGCGAAACTCTAATCCTGAAGTGACTAAAAAAACTCAGCAATTCTACACATAAGTACATGCTCCAAACATTAAAACTGTCTGCGAAACATACTTGTACATGGATGTTTATAGCAGCACTATTCTTAAGAGCCAAAAGGAAGAAAGAACTGAAGTTCACATCAATGAGGAATATATAAATAAAATCTGGGCCAGGCACAGTGGTGCATGTCTGTAATCCCAGTGGCTCGGGAGGCTGAGGCAGGAGGATGGCAAGTTCAAAGCCAGCCTTAGTAAAAGTGAGGCACTAAGCAACTCGATGAGACCCTGTCTCTAAGTAAAACATGAAATAGGGCTAGGGGTGTGGCTCAGTGGTCTAGTGCCCCTGAGTTCAATACCAGGTACACCCCCCAAAAAATAAAAAAATAAAATTTTGGAGAGTATGGTTAAATAATAAAACCAAACTATTCTTCAACCAAAAAAGAAATTAAATATTGATACAGACTGTGACACGAATGAATCTTAAAAACATTATTCTAAGTGAACAAAAATAGACACAAAAGACACCGCAAGTCAAAGGTCCTATATTGAATGGTCTTGTTTAAATGAAATATACAGAATAGACAAATTCCTAGAGCTCAGAAATAGATTAGTGGCTGACAGGGTTCTTGGTGGAGGAAGGAATAAATGGTGACTGCTATTGTATTGGAGATAATTAAAATGTTCTGGAACTCTGTAGTTGTGATCATTGCAAAACTTTTTGAATATATTAAAAACCACTGAATAATGCACTTTAAAAGGGCAAGTTTTATATAGTTGTATCTCCATAAAAATTAGTATGTAATAGAATAGTGGTAGAGGGGTAGACACATTGATCAGTGAAAGAGAATAGAGAAATTAAAACACACTCATCAGTGAGGCCATTTTCAACAAAGGAGCAAAAGCAATTAAATGCAGAAATGAAAGCCTTTCTACAAATAGCATGAGAGCAATTGAACAACCATAGACACAACAAAGAACATTGACCTACCTTCACCTTCTCCAGAGGTTTCTCCAAAACTGCTGACATATTTAAAAGTGAAATGGAACTGTAAAACTTTAGAAAGAACAGAGGAAAATATGTTTGCTGTATATGACTAGAAAACAAGTTCTTAGACCAAAACCCAGATTCCATAGAGAAGGTGATGAGCTGGACTTCATTAAAATTAAGTCAAAACCACCATGAGTGCACTGGTGCACACCTGTAATCCCAGGGATTGGGAAGGCTTGGGCAGGAGGATCACAAGTTCAAGGTCAGCCCCAGTAATGTAGTGAGACCCTAAGGAATTTAGTGAGACATGGTCTCAAAATAAAGAATAAAAAGGGCTGAGCATGTGACTAAGTAGTTAAGCATCCCGGGGTTCAATCCTCAGTACCAAACACACACACACACACACACACAAACACACACACACACACACACAGAGGCACACACACCACAAACAACTAAAAACACCACCACCACCAAAAAAACCCCCCAGAAAACAAAAAAAAAAACAAACAAAAAGAATACAAGAGAGTGGCCGGGCGTGGTGGCGCATGCCTATAATCCAAGTGACTTGGGAGGCTGAGTCAGGAGGATCTCGAGTTCAAAGCCAGCCTCAGCAACTTAGCAAGGCCCTAAGCAACTCAGTGAGACCCTGTCTCTAAATCAAATACAAAATAGGGCTGGGGATGTGGCTCAGTGACCGAGTGTCCCTGAGTTCAATAAAAAATACAAGAGAAAAGGAAAAGGGGGAAAAAAAGAAATGACACAAAATGGTGGCTAGTATGTACAGAAACTGCATCATTTACACATACTGGAAAAATTCAAAATGTCATTCTGAACAACTGACAGTTCTTAAAATCCTAACATGCCAGGTGCAGTGGAGCAATCCTATAATTCCAGTGACTTGGGAGGCTGAAGTAGGAGGATCACAATTTCAAGGACAGCCTAAGCAATTTAGGAAGACCCTTCTCAAAATAAAGAATAATTAAAATGGGCTGGGGATGTAGCATGGTAATGTGTTCCTGAGTTCTACCAAAACAAAACAAAGGAAAAACCAATAACCAACAAACCAAGAAAAGCTAACCATACCTCTACCACATTATCTGGGAAATTGTACTCCTGGATATTGATTGTAGAGAAACAAAAACATACATCTTTGCAAAACCTATCCATGAATGTTTGTCCATAATGATCTAGAAAATGGAAACAACTGTGCTGTAATTTGGATCTAGAATGCCCCACAAGGCATAAGTGTTGAAGTCTTTATCCCCAGGACCCAGCACTGTTGGAAAATTGTAGAAACTTTAGAGATAGGGCCTAGTGGGTCTTTAAAAAATATTTTTTAGTTGTTAATGGGTCTTTTTATTGTATTTATCTATTTATATGCAGTGCTGAGAATCAAATCCAGTGCCTCACACATGCTGGGTGAGTGCTCTACCCCTGAGTCACAACCCCATTCTCTAGTGGGAATTTTTATGTCACTGGGAACATGATCCCAAAGGGCATTTTGGGACCATGGTCTCTTCCCCTCTTCAAGGCCACGAAGTGAGCTTCTACATGATGTGCCCCCCTCAAAAGATGATAAGATTGCCCAAACATGGAATGAAACATCCAAAACTATGAGTAAAATAACCATTTTCTCATATTAATTTCATTATCTCAAGTATTTGTTATAGTAGTGATGGAAATCTGAAAAACACAAACCCAGATTCCCTTAAATTATTGTCTAATTTAGAAAACTGTGGTATATCGATGCCAGGGAATACTACTCAGTGATAAAAAAGGAATGATATATATATATATATATATATATATATATATATAAATATATATATATATATATAAAATGAATCACTAGAGAATTATTTTGGGTGGAAAAAAATTCAAGCACAAAAGGAGTCTATGATTCTCTCTGTATAAAATCCTATATATCACAAAATCATAGATATGGAGAACAGATTACTGCTTGCTGGTTTTCAAGGATGAAGATAGACATGAAGAAAGTAAAGGTAGATATTAAAGGGGAACATGGTGCTAGTGGTTATGGAAATGTGCTGTGTCTTGATTGTATCAACACCAGTATCCTGTTGGTGACATTATACTTGAGTTTTATAAGATGCTAGCACCGGGAGAAACTATGAAGAGTACATAGGATTCCTTTCTATTATTTCTTATAACCATCTCTTAATATACAATTATTTCAAAAATTCTAATTAAAATTTTGTATTCCTATTATTTTAGTCAAACTTTTTGCTGCTGTGACCAAAAGATCTGACAAGAACAATTTTAGATGAGGCGAAGTTTCTTTGGCACTAATGATTTCAGAGGTTTCAGTCCATTCCGGTGCTCCGGAACTGGGAGGGGCTGAATATTCTGGTGGAAAGGTGTGGAGGAGGAGCAGCACCAGACATGGCAATCAGGAAGCAGAAAGAGCTCTGCTCATCAGGGACAAAACAGAAACCCCAAAGGCATGCCCCAGTTTACCCTCCTCCTTCAGCCACATCCTACCTGCCCAAAGTCACCAACCAGTCAATCCCTATCAGTAGATTAATGTACTTATTAGAGTAAGGCTCTCATAACCCAATCATTTTACCTCTAAACTTTCTTGCATTGTCTCACACATGAACTTTTGAGGGACACCTTGTAGCTAAATCATAACACTTAATAATTAGCAAGGAAAAATTGGAATGTAAGATTTTTTAAATCCACGCAATTTATATTAGCATTTCAAAGTATTAAACAGGGATAAATTTAATAAATTGCAAACAGGATCAGTACTCTGGCAATGTTAAAACATTAAAACTCTGACTTGCCAAACACACAGCACCTTTGACAATTTGTCCAGGACCCTAGATGCAAGCTTTCCTTTGCCTCCCACCGGTAGGGAGCAAAGCTAGTATTTCCGCAATCAGGGTAATGTTTCTATAGGACCCAATTTTCTGAAGCTTATTTCTTCTCATTTATTCTCTCACACCTAATGCACCTCCGGGTGCCTTTCATACAACACTGCAATTTTATCTCACTAACATCCCACTCTAAGGACCTTAGAGCACATTTGAAGGCATAAATTTCTGCCCTTATTTCGAAATACCATCCCCACAGTCATTTACCTTCTGAAATCACCATACCCCAGAGCATGATGTTCTGTCCCTTTATTCAATATAAATTTTAAATGTCCCTCTTTAAACTTTAAATGATAGGGAAACAAAGATAAATAAAACACCCTGTCTGTCCTCTAGGCATTCACACTATTGAGGATGCACTAATTCATTTAAGAAGACCTCAAATTACAATAGACCTGTCTCAGTAAACTTATGTGGATGGTAAAGAAGCCTAGTAACCTGTCTCCTTGGCAACAATTTCCACTCTACTCATCGCCTGAGGACTGATTTCCTTTCCTCCCTTCTCCTCCCCTCCCATTCTTCTATGTCTAGATCAGAATGAATTTCAGTGCCACTCACATAACACGAGAAAGAAAGTAAGTGCAGGGAAGAGAAAAATAGACAGAGGTGCTGTCTATTGCCTGCTGGAAGCTGTGTCTGGCTCTGTGCATCCATTTCTTAAGGGAGTCTCAGAGCAATTAGATTAGTTCAGTGTTATCATTTCCGTTGTCCCGGGAAGACACAGAGACTGCCTCTCTCTGAGGGTATCTCACTGTGTGCTGTGTGCAGGGTGAAGCTTCAACACAAAGGAAAGGAAGCAGTTAACTCGGAGCCCATGTTCCTATGCTATTTTGCTTTACTTTTGCTCTTCCCTTTGAGTAATGGGGCCAAAGTTGTTAGGGAAACTTTTACAAGGAAGAGAACATAAAAATCTGAGGATATTAAATGATATTAAAAACTATAAGGAGAAAAAGAAAAAGCCATGCCTCTACCACCAACAATGACAAAAGAACAAAAACAGAGAGAAACATTGCAAGAAGTATCAAAAAGACCTTGTTACTCTCTGTACTAGTTGAGTGTTTATATTGATAATAATAATAAATAAATAATGACTACTCAAAAGATGTGAATAGTTATAGTTCAAATGACATACACACACATACATACACACTAGTACATGGTGAAAAATAAGGATAATTCGAATTTTGCTAATCATTAAACAAAAGCAAAGGTTGTAACTCATAATCATTAAATTAAGAATTTTTTCATTCCTTAAATGCAAAATTAGGTTAAATGATAATGTAAAATTCTTGGGTCGTTGCAAAATGATGCAATAATACACAAGGGTCAGTGGAGATTGAGTCATTACATTTGGAAATCAACTGGCATCATAATCAAATATTGTAAAAATATTTTCACCTTTCTCCCCATGGACACTATCACATAGAATTTTTCTTATAATGAAATTAATCAAAAATGAGGAAAATATCAACATGTACCCAGACGTTCGGAATAGTATAATTTTAAACTATCCTGAAAAACTGGAACCAAACTGAATTTCTAAAACAGTGCATAATAACAGTGCATAATAACTAATTGAGTAATAATTTTGTTCCCTGATAGATCCTCATGTTGCCTGCAAAAATAATAGTTAAGGCTTTGTAGCAGTCTGGAAAGAGCTTGTGAAATTACTGTTAGGTGAAAATCAGAATATAAATGATATATAGCTATCATTTCAACTACTCAAAAACATGTATTCATATGCAAAAAAGGTCTGGTCAGGCATATAAACAATATTATACTATGTATTATGTGTGTGGCATTGAAATTCATTTGATCAGGAAGATAGAAGAATAGAAGGGGATGGGTAGGGAGGGAAGGAAATCAGTCCTTAGGCGATGAGTAGAGTGGAAACTGTTGCCAGGGAGACGGGTTACTAGGCTTCTGAAATTGCGTAAATGAGAGATGATGAAATTCTAAACCAAGGCAGAGGCTGTGGGGATAAAGAGAAAGGGAAAAATTGAGGTTATTATGTGTGTGTGTTTATATATATATATATTTTTATAAAATATATATATATTTATACATATATATAAATTTTGAAGAAAAACAATATCAGATAAAAAGTTTATTTTTCCTCAGGAAAACAAAAAACCTCAAATTCAATGATATGTGGGCCTTCTGACTATTAGAGTAATTTGAAATGATAGTATTAGCTACTGTTTGTTTAAAAAAATTAACCAGTGCCAGACAATTACCTCTGGCCGTCTTTTTATGCAGTCTGCCTGGTTGTTTTCATCATTATCCTCAATTTAAAGAGGAGATGACCGGGGTGTAGAAGGTTAGGTGTCTTGACCCATATCACCCAGACAGTGGAAGTTAAAGACAGGGGTAGAAATACCAGGAAAGAGATCCTTAGACTCTACACAACAAGCCCAGTACCAAACAAAGGTGGTATTATATACAGACCTGGAAACCCCCTGACCATCAGTCTTTTTCTTTCTTTTCTCTTTTCTTATTTTCTTTATTCCTCCTTCTCCTCCTCCTCTTCTTCCTCCTGCCCCCCCCCCCCCCGACATATTTCTAGCATCCTTGATATTCCCCAGTCCTCATGCTGTTCTGGAGACTGGGGTTTTCAGCACTTGTCCTTTTGGGCAGGTAAATAGTTAACAGGCATACAGGGATGAAGGCTTGTGAGCTTTTGATTCTACTGTCATGTATAACTGAAAAAAAATAAAAATAAAGTAAGAGAGAGGAATCCAGGTTCACCCTTCATGAATCTGCTGTGGATGAGTTGGTCTGTTGAGAAGTTGGGGCAGGGGGCAGTAGTGCATTTTAATCATCCAGAGATGGATTCAGGTCCCTTTTCCACATAGAGGACAAAATCATAAGCCCTTGAACCTCTTTGCTGTCTTTCCTTGGGTAGAGAATATGCTACAAGGCAATTCAGAGCAAAGCACAGGAAGCAGAATCTGCATTGCAGAAGGAAGTTATGATGACTGATGTCTGAAAACAAAACAAGCAAACAAACAAAATCAGGAACTGCAGTGCACAAAACAGACATCGCAACAATGCCTACGTGAGAATTCTACAAAATCAACAACTGTTGAATTGGAGCTATGGAACTATTAACAATGTTTTGCTTCTCTTCATGTTTTCATAATTTCATTATAACATGAATAACATCTTTATGCAAATGAATTAAAACCCAAAGAACCGGGTTTCTCCTTTTTGCTGGCTCTCCCCAGGGTCCATTCTGTAACAATACTTTGATCCCTAAATGCACCCAGGACCTCATGAGGCACTAATTACTGTTCCTAAACAAGGCAATGATCTTTAAGTCAGAAATATTTTTCAAGGCGTGCATGATGGTTTAACTCTTCACCTGCAAATGAGAAACCTAAAGAAGACTAACTAGAGAACAGTATAATCAATCACAAGAAGCTGATTGAACTCATAAATTCTGTTCTCTATATAAATAGCAATAAGACTAACACAAAAACATTAAAAGGGGGAGATTTTCCTTACAATCAATCAATTCTTACAGTTCTTATCCTATCAATAAATAAAGGACTGTCAAAGGACAGTTATACACCTGTAATTTAGAAAGACAAAGTAAATCACAGAGACTATATATTATAAGAGGACCAACTTCATTGATCATTAAATGCATTTAAATTTAAAAGATCAGTTATTAATAGTGTTACTTACACGTGTAGAATGAGCTGCTGGAGATCTCATGAGCTGCTGGAGATCTACAAACTTGTATAAATATATGTGATTATAATTTGGCAATATGTGACAAAATGTAAAATAATTATATCCTCCAACGTAGCAATTACCTTTCTGGAAATATGCTGAATAAGTGTTCGAAAATAAAGATGCATATTGTAGCAATTAATAAGAGCAAAAAGTTGCAGAAAATTCCAAACATCTATTCCTACAAAATATTTTAAATAAAATATGCCTACTTAATATGATAGAACATTGAACATTCCTTAAATTGTATGAGATTCTGACATAAAAAGTGCAGCATTGCAAAAGAACATATACATGTATTCTCCATTTTTTCAAAGTATATACATCTACAACTTTACTGGAAAATATATGAACTAAATTGTGGTCATATAAAGGGAAATTAAATTACTTGAATAATTTGTTTATATAGTCCTGCATTATCTTAATTATTTGAACTAATGTTTTAAATTTACAAGTATTAAACAATATTTTCCTTTGCTAAAAAGTAGTCATAAATGAAAAACATTGAAATGTTCACAGTAGAAATATGGATAATATATTAAAAGTTTGAGCTTCCTAATAATCAAACAAATTTAGAATCAGGGTGATATGCAATATCTACTGATCCAATTGTCAAGGATTTTTTTAAAGCATAAGGTATTGCAAAGATAGTGAGATAGCATATCTTTTACACCATTGTTTATCACTTGAGCAAGGTTTAGCAAGTGTGTTAAAATGTCATATTTTTAAAAAAGAAAACATACACATGGGAAACATGTTTGCAAATCACATATCTCATTGGGATCAAATATACAATACAGACTATATCATGAGTATCTTAAACTGTTTGGGCTACTATAGCAAAATACTCTAAACCAGGTAGCTTGTAAACAATAGAAATTGGCTTCTCACAGTTCTGGAAGCTGGGTAATTCAAGATTAGGGCATAAATATGACATCTGGTGAAAGCCCTTTTTCACATTCATAGGTAGTGTCGTCCACCTATGTCCTAGCATGGTTGAAGTAATGAGCTAGCTCTCTGAGGTCTCTGCAAGGGTACCAGTTCCAATCATGGGAATTCAGCACTCAAGACTTAATCATCTACCGGAGGCCCCACTTCCTAATGCCATCTCCTTGGGAACTGAAATCAAAATACATTGCTTTAGAGGGACAAAAATATTCAGACCACAGCAATTAGCCCCTAAAATTTAATAATAAGATGACAAACAATACCATTTTAAAAATGGTATTGGGCAAATAATGTGGATAGTAAATTCTTCAATAATCTATATAAATAGTAAGTAAACACATGAAACAATGCTCAGCATTTTTTATTTTTAGAGAAAAGTGAATCAAAATAATAGTATAGAATTTCACCATTATTAGGATGGTGACAAATTTTTAAATGGGATGATATTATAATAAATGTTTATAAAAATGTGGAAAGATTGTAACCCTTATAAATTCATGGTGAGAATGCAGTGGAACAATTCTGTAGTTCCACAAAAAGTTAAAAATAGAATGACTCATGGAATATGGCATAGCAATTTCACTTGTAGGTGTATAGCTTTCAAAATTGAAAACAGGTACTCTGCTATTTATGTGTGCATAAATTCCATATCCAAGAGATTCTATATCTAGTGTAATTACCCTTCAAAACTGATGGAAAAATAAAGACTTTCTCAGGCAAAGAAAACCTGAAGGAATTTATCACCAGCAGACCTACCCTACAGAAAAATGTTAAAAGAATTCTTCATGGGAAAGGAAAATTACTTAGAAACATAGACTTACATAAAGAAAGAAAGACTATATGAAAAAGAATGCATGAAAGAAAAATAAAATCTTTCGTATTTTTATCTATTATTGACCTAAAAGATAACTGATTGTTTAAAGTCATAATAGTAACAATGTATTAGGCAATCATATGCTTTTTCTTGTTTGGCCTTTTTATGTGCTACATTGCATTAATTGTTCAATTTCTCAAATATTAAACAACTTCAAGCATACTTGGAATAAATTCCACTAGGTCATGGCATATAATTCTCTACATATTATTGAATTTAATTTACCATGCTTTATTAAGATTTTTGGCAATGATACTTCTGATGAGGGACTTGTATCTAAAGCACATTATACAACTTAATGGTGTGAAAATAAATACACCATTTTTTAAAAGAATGAAGAACATGAATAAATATTTCTCCAGAGAAAATCCATAAATGACATAAACACATGCAACAATGCTCAACATCAGAGACAAAAAATGTCAGAGTAAAAGCAAAGTGTGGTTTTCAGTTTCCCTATGACTTGAGATTCAAGCTGCAGGAATGCTCCTACCCGGAGAGGGAGGTGACAGAAAGAACACACCAAATCTCATCAGAATCACGGAGACAGGAACTCAGCATTTTAAACATAGGACAGGATAGAATACCTCCGGAATCCAGTTAATAACGCTGCACTGGCCCACCATGGAGGGGAGGGGTGAGCCAAGAAGAAAGAAAGACTGAATTTGCAAAGAAGGTCTGGCACTGGGGGAGCCATGTAACAGAGTGCTGGTCTGAACTTGAGCCACACAGGTACTGAAGCGAGTGGCTTTGTGAGAAGTGCTGTGGGCTTCTCCATTGGAGAATGGGGAGTTAATGCTGGATGCCATCTTGGGATGACTGCAGGGTGTCTTTTTGATGTGGCTTTCTGTAGTAGGAGCCAGGGAGTTTGTAACAATCATTAGTTGACCGCCCCTGCATGCAACTGCTGGGAGATCTAGGGTCCTAGTGGGTAGTAACTGAGATGGACATAGAGGGATTGGGCCTCAGGGGACTTAGACTTGGGGATACAGGGAGGAGTGCTTCTCCCATTCCCTTTGGGCTTGGCAGCTTTTGGGATTCATTGGAGAGATCCCAGAGGCTGGACAGGCAGGTATGTTTATGCTCAGGGTCTGATCCTGGGAAGGCCACATGTGTAGGCAGAGGAGTATATGAAAAGAATGGAAAGTTGATCACTTTGCTCCGACAGCGGAGCTCTAAGGACCCACACCCCTCTACAGACCCAGTGCAGTCAGAGTGACAGCCCAGAACCCCAACCCCAAGCCCTGCATCCTGAGCTCCTTTGCACAATAGATACATTCAGTAGACACATCAAATGGGCACAAGGTGGGCAATAAGGTGGGTGTAGCTATTCACTTTAGAGAAGATACCTCATGACAGACTTTGAAAAGTCTGTCAAAACTAAACACTAGCCATTTATAAACTCCATCCTAGGAGGCCCAAGTTTCTCTGCCATGCATGTGCTTGAAGGTTTATAGAGAGAATGCCGGACACCCAGAAAGCCAGGAAAAGAACAAATGTTAGAAAGGAAACTTTGCAGATGGTGGAGCAGAACTAGGGGGTGATTCCAGACTCCTGCACAGCAGAGTATGTAGTCAGTGAAGGGAAAGTTGATACGAGTGGTGAGTGACAGAATAAATGCTCCAAGACCAATTTTTGCACAGATGGGAGAGACCTCAGTTACTAGATCAGAAAACGACAGTTTGTAGATCCTGATCCTAGAAAGACCAGGGTGGGATGAGCTGCAACAGAAAAAGAGAGAAAGAGAGAGGAAAAGCACATAAACTGACTTCCTTAGCCACAGCTGGAAAGAAAAGCAGACCAAATTAAAATGTGATAAGAGCAGCAGGGTCATTGGAGGAGATCAAGCAGTTTAATCCAAATTGTGGACAGAAAGCTGTGGGCAGAGCAGTGGTTTCGTGGTGTCCACAGCTGACCAATCTCCCAATACCCTAGAAGAAATTAACTCAAGATGGCAACTCCTTACCTTCAGAAAGCATTAAAGAAAATCAGAAGGAGTACCCTGAACAGGAATGTCTCCGTCATCCATCTAGCAGGAACTCATAGAAGGATCTCTTCTAGCCAAAAGATGTTGAAACTCCTCCCCTGCGATGAGAACAATGGGAGTGGGGTGAAACAGATATGAGAACTGGACATTCTCCCAAAGAGTTAGCCTAACTCAGTGCTCTACATGATCTTGTGGGGGCTTGGGTAGAGATGGGTGCATATACCTTCAATTCATGGCTGCAAGAAGTAAGAGCACATATGCAGAATGGAAGACAGTCTCTGTCCTGGGTAGCAGAAGGGATGGCACCAAGGATTCATGGCTGCAGTAAGTGGGATCTCTGTCCCAGTAAATGGAGGGGAATGGTGCCTATGGTTCACAACCTCAGGCAGTAAAAGTTTGAACACAGGCAAACTACCTGAGTATTTTTTCTGGTAGCAGAGACAGTGCCTTGTAATCTGCTTTAGTTGGTGTGTGTGACACTTCTGCACTACAGACCACCCATGGAGAACCCACAACCACAGGTCCTGTCTTTTCAGATAGCCACCAGATTCAATGCTACTTTGAGGAGGTTCCACCAGAGGGGAACAAGTGCACAGTGACCCAATGCAGTCAGAGTAACAGCCCAGAGCCCCAACCCAGAACCCTGCATCCTGAGTTTCTGTGCACAATAGAAACAGGCAATAAACACATCACATTCAGGATTCAGCATTCAACACACACGGAGCATTCAGCCTCAGGCTCTTGGGCTAACAAATGAGAACCTGCTGGTGGGAGGTCCATAGCAACCATTGAAGTGTCTCCCATGCCCCGGCACCTCTGGGGGATCTAAAGTTGAAGAGTGATAGGTATTTTCTGAAGGCCCCGAATTCTTACGGAATTCAAACTAAGACTCAGTAAGAATTTTCTCCACCTTGGCATGGTTTAGTATAAAGAGACCTAACACCAACTTTGACCATTCTTCATTTTAAATTCAGTAGTTATTACCTTGTGTTTGACATTTGATTATATTTCTTCTAATATTTAAAAGCATCAGCTGGAATCATTCTCTACATCCTCTTTTCCTTACTCAGGCTAACACTTGCTCTTCTTCGTCCCTCTTTTCCCTCTTACATTACCTCCTGCTAACTTAAATGCCCCACTGCTCTCATATCCCTCTTCTTCTTTTTTAACCTAGTGATTATTATTCTTTTCTTTTATTTTCCTTCTTTCTTTTGTCTCTCTTCTTTTGTTCTATTCTCTCTTCTCCCCTTTTCTGTCCCTACATAATGTCATAGCAAATTATGCTGTGTGTAATGAATAATTTTCCACCCTATTCCAGAACTTTAGCACAAGTTTACATCTGAATTAGAGACACTGTGGAGAATAGCATCAGCAGGAATTTTTCCCCCTAAGGTTGTTTAGTCCATGGCTTTGGTCTGAGGTGACAGTGGCAAAAAGGGTTTAGTGTCTTCTGTGACAGTGATGCTGATACTGAGAAGAAGAAAGGAAATTGAGTCAAAGTGTCAATACCTGGATATTCATCTACCCTGGGGCTCCTAGAAAAACCTCACTACATATAGTCTCTTGCATAAAATGAATGATAAACATCAAAAGAGATGAATGGACATATAAGCATTATGAAAAAGCAAAGAAAAAAACACCACTAACAGTCCACAACACTTCAAAAACTGACCCCCTGGACACCACGCTGGAGGAATTGTTGGAAAAAGAATTCAGAAACGGGCCTGGTGGCACCTGTTTGTAATCCCAGCAGCTCAGGAGGCAGAGGCAGGAGAATCACAAGTTCAAAATAAGCTCAGAACTTAGTAGGGCCCTAAGCAACTTAGAGAGACCCTGTCTCTAAATAAGATATAAAGAAGGGCTGGGGATGTGGCTCAGTGCATAAGTGCTCCTGGGTTCAATCCATGGTACAAAAAAAAAAGAATTTAGAAAGTTTATTGATAAAATGTTCAGTGAACTGAAATAAAGTGTAAGAAATTAATTTAGAGAGAAGATACAGGAAGTGAAAGTTAATTTCAATGAAGAATAAAGACTTGGAAAAAGAATCAGATGGAAATCAACAAATGAGATTCAATAAATCAAATTAAAAATTCAGGACAGCATCAATAGATTAGATCACTTTGAAGATAGATATTCAGTTCTTAAAGACAACGTGAAGTCAATAATAAAGGAATGATGTTTAGAGACCATGACCAGAATATAGAAGAAGTTTGGGATAATATTAGCAGGCCAAAGTTAAAAATCAGAAGTAGAAGAAGACTCCAATATACAAACTAAAGGAATGTACAAACTTTTTAATAAAATAATATTAGAAAATTTTCAAAAATTTGGGAACAAGATGGAAATTTATTTATTTATTTTTCTTTTTTAATTTTGATTTATTGTACACAAATGGAGTACAGCTATCATTTTTCTGGTTGTACACAAAATAGAATCATACCATTTGCATTTTCATACATGTACATAGAGTAATGATGTTGGTCTCATTCTATTATCTTTTCTTCCCCGCCCCCTGCCCACCCCTCATTTCAGTCTACACAATCCATCCTTCTTCCATTTTTCCCTTTCCTCCGACCACTCCTGTTATGGATCATCAACCACTTATCAGAGAAATCATTCAGCCTTTGTTTTTTTGGGATTGGCTTATTCAACCTAGCATGATATTCTCCAACTCCATCCATTTACCTGCAAATGTCATAATTTTATTATCCATTATGGATGAATAATATTTCATTGTGTATAGAGACCACAGTTTCTTTATCCATTCATCTATTGAAGGGCATCTAGGTTGGTTCCACAATCTAGATACTGTGAATTGGGCTGCTATGAACATTGATGTGGCTGCATCACTGTAGTAATCTGATTTTAAGTCCTTTGGGTATAGGCCAAGGAGTGGGATAGCTGGGTCAAATGGTGGTTCCATTCCAAGTTTTCGAAGGAATCTCCATACTGCTTTCCAGAGTGGCTGCACCAATTTGCAATCCCACCAGCAATGTAAGAGTGTACCTTTTCCCCCACATCCTTGCCAACACCTATTGTTGCTTTTATTCTTGATTTTCCAATTAAAATCCCAATTACATTCCTCATAGAAAGAGAGAAAGCAATTATGAAATTCATTTGGAAAAACAAGAGACCCAGAAGAGCTAAAGCAATCCTTAACAGGAAGAGCGAAGAAGGTAGTATCACAATACCAGACCTTCAACTATACTACAGAGCAATAGTAATAAAAACAGCATGGTATTGGCATCAAAATAGGCAGGTAGACCAATGGTACAGAATAGAGGACACAGAGACAAACCCAAATAAGTACAGGTATCTCATACTTGACAAAGGAGCCAAAAACATGCAATGGAGAAAAGACAGCCTCTTCAACAAATGATGCTGGGAAAACTGGAAATCCATATGCAGCAAAATGAAACTAAACCCATATCTCTCACCCTGCACAAAACTCAACTCAAAATGGATCAAGGACCCAGGAATTAGACCACAGACCCTGCACACAATAGAAGAAAAAGTAGGTCCAAATCTTCATCATATCAGCTTAGGACCAGATTTCCTTAACATGACTCCCAAAGCACAAGAAGTAAAAGCAAGAATCCTCTAACTGGGATAGATTCAAACTAAAAAGCTTTTCTCAGCAAAGGAAACAATCAACAATGTGAAGAGAGAGCCTACAGAGTGGGAGAAAATCTTTGCCACACACACTTCAGACAGAGCACTAATCTCCAGAATCTATAAGGAGCTCAAAAAATTTTACACCAAGAATACAAATAACCAGCCATGCGTGGTGGTGCATGCCTGTAATCCCAGCAGCTTGGGAGGCTGAGGCAGGAGGATCACGATTTCAAAGTCAGCCTCAGCAACTTAGCGAGGCACTAAGCAACTCAATGAGACCCTGTCTCTAAATAAAATACAAAAATGGGTTGGAGATGTGGTTCAGTGGTGGAGTGCCCCTGAGTTCAATCCCCAGTACCAAAAAAAAAAAAAAAAAGAATACAAATAACCCAGTGGATAAATGGGCTAAGGAACTTAGCAGACACATCACAGAAGAAGATTTATAAGGATTCAAGAGATATATGAAAAAATGTTCAACATCTCTAATAATAAGATAAATGTAAATCAAAACTACCCTAAGATTTCATCTCACCCCAATTAGAATGTATATTATCAAGATGGAAATTTAAATGCAAGAGGAATATAGTATCCCACATTGGCAAGATCATAAAAGGTTCTCTGTAAGACACAGCATAGGAAGAATAGATAGTGTAGAGGGAAGCAGGGGTGAGATCAGGGTGAGGGAGCAAGAATAATAACAGAATGAGACAGACATCACTGCCCTGTGTACATGTATGAATGCACAGATGGTGTGACTCTACTTTGTGTACAACCAGAGAAACAATAGCTGTACTCCATTTGTGTTCAATGGATCAAAATTAAATGAATAATAAAAAAAGACACAGCATAATGAAAATCCTTAATCCACAGAATATTGATACAATTTTAAAAACTGCAAGAGAAAAAAAAACAGGTAAGCCATTAAAATTTCTTTTTTTTTTCAAAATTTTATTGGTTCTTTTTAGTTATAGACTATAGAATATATTATGATATAATTATAAAAGGATGGAATATAATTTGTTCTAATTCAGTCCCCAGTATTTCCCCTTTCCCTCCCTGCCTCCAAATCCCTGTTCCCTTCCCTCTACCTACTGATCTTTCTGCTATTTACTTATATTTTTTTAAAAAATTAGTGTCTTATGAATGAACATGATGGTGAGAATCACTGTAGCACATTCATACACCTCCATAGGCAAGTTATGTCACATTCAGTCCAATGTCTTTCCTTTGCTCAACTACCCTTCCTTCACTTCATTCCTCTTTGTCTACTCCACTGAACTTCTATTGTTTTTTTAGTCCCCCTTTATCATGGATTAGCTTCCAAATATCCGAGAAAACTTTAAACCTTTGAATTTTGGGGATTGGCTTATTTAATTTAGCATGATAGTTGTCACATCCATCCACTTACCAACAAATGTCATAATTTTATTCTTCTTTATGGCTGAGTAATATTCCATTGTGTATATATATATATGTGTGTATATATATATATATATATATATCACATTTCTTTATCTATTCATGTGTTGAAGGGCACCTAGGTTGACTCCCATAACTCAGCCATTGTGAATTGTGCTACTATAAACACTGATGTGCTGCATCACTATAGTATGCAGAATTTAAATCCTTGGATATAAACTGAGGAGTATGTAACTGGGTCAAATGATACATGTTTGATACATGTTTTTCTTTTTCTTTCTTTCTTTTTTCTTGTTTTTTTTTAGATGAAATTTATATTTTATTAACTGTATTTCTTTTATTTATTTAATTTATTTATTTATTTATTTATTTTTATTCATTTAATTTTGATCCACTGAGCACAAATGGAGTACAGCTATTGTTTCTCTGGTTGGACCAGATTTCCTTAACATGACTCCCAAAGCACAAGAAATAAAAGCAGGAATCTTTCTTTCTTTCATTCTTTTTTTTTTTTTTTAGGAATCTCTATGCTGCTTTTCAGAGTGTTTACGTGTTTACACCAATTTTAAGTCCCATCAACAATTTATTAGTGTACACTTTCCCCCACATCCTTGCCAACATTCGTTGTTACTTGTATTCTTGATAATTGCCATTCTGACTGGAGTGAGATAAGATCTCAGTGTAGTTTTAATTTGTATTTATCTAATTGCTAGAAATGTTCAACATTTTCATATATTTGTTGACTATTTGTAGTTCTATTTTTGAGAAGTGTCTTTTTAGTTCCTTTGCACATTTATTTGTTTAATTCATGTTAAGTTCGTTTTAGTTCTTCGTATGTCCTAGATATTTGTGCTCTGTTATGGTTTGGATGTGAGGTGTCCCCAAAAGCTCACATGTGAAAAAATGTAAGAAGGTTCAGAGGAGAAATTATTGGGTTTTGAGAGTATTAACCTAATCAGTGAAATAATTCCTGATGGTATTAACTGAGAGGTAACTGGAGGCTGGTGGGGTGTAGCTGGAGGAAGTTGAGGCATAACTATGGGATATATATTTTGGATCTGGAGAGTTGAGTCTCCCTCTCTCTGCTTTCTGATTATCATGTGAGCTCGTTCCCTCTGCCACACTCTTCCACCATAATGTTCAGCCTCACCTTGAGCCCCAAGGACTGAGACCTCTGAAGCTGTGAGCCCTCAAATAAACTTTTCCTCTTCTACAATTGTGCTGGTTGGGTCCTTTAGTCACAGGAGTGAAAGAGTTCACTAAACATGCCCTGTCTGAGGAAGAGGCAGCAAAGATTTTCTCCCATTCTTTATGCTTTCATGTTCTTCATTGCTTCCTTTGCTCAAAGGAAGCATTTTAATTTTACGCCATCCTATTGATTTATTTTTAACTTTGCTCCTTGAACTCTAGGAATCTTGTCAGGGAAGTCAGTTCCTGAGCTGACTGTTGGAGGGTTGTGCTTACATTTTCTTCTAGCAGGTGCAGGTTTCTGGTCTAATTCCTAGGTCATTGATCCACTTTGAGGTAAGTTTTGTGTAGGGTGAGAGATAGCAGTTAAATTTCATTCTATTCCATATGGATTTCCAGTTTTCCCCCATACCATTTGTTAACGAGGCTATCTTTTCTCCAGTGTAGGTTTTTGGCACCTTTGTCTAGCATAAGATAACTGTATGTATGTGGGTTTGACTTTATGTGTTATACTCTATTCCCTTGGTCTTCATCCCTGTTTTGGTTCAGGTCACCTTGCTCTTTATGTTACTATAGCTCTGCAGTTTAATTTGAGGCCTGGTATAGTGATGCATCCTGCTTTGCTTTTCTTGACAAGGATTGCTTTGGCTATCCCTGGCCTCTTATTTTCCCAAATGAATTTCATGACTGCTTTTTCTATTTCTGTGAAGAACATTATTGGAATTTTGATAGAAAATGCATTGACTTTGAATAGCGCTTTTGTTAGTATGGTCATTTTGGCAATATTAATTCTGTCTATTCAAGAACATGGGAGGTCTTTCCATCTTCTACTGTCCTCTTCAATTTCTTTCTTGAGTGTTCTACAGTTTTAATTGTAAGCTCCTTCATCTCAAACCTTACTGTGAATGAAGAACTGAAAGCATTTCCTCTAAATACAGGAACAAGACATGATGCCCATTTTCAACACTCCTATTCAAAATAGTCCTTGAAACTCTAGCCAAAGCAATTAGGCAAGCGAAGGAAGTTAAATGGTATGACTATGAAAAGAAGCTATCAAATGATCACTGTTTGCCAACATGATCCTATATTTAGAAGACACAAAAAACTTCAACAGAGGACTTTAAGAGCTTATAAATCAATTCATCAAAGTAACAGGACACAAAATTACCACCCATAAATCAGTCACATTCTTATACTCCAATGATGAATCTGCTGAAAAAGAAATTGGGAAAACTATCCCATTCACAATAGCCTAAAAATACTTGAGAATCAAGCCATGAGTATTTCTACTGGTTTCTAAACTCACACTTCCAAAGTCAGAAGGACTAGGAATAAAATATACAAAGCTCTGAAAGAAAATGAGCATCAACGAAGATTAATACATTCAGCAAAATTATCCTTTAGAGTAGAAGCTGAAATAAAAACTGTCCATGATAAATAGAAATTACAAGAATCTGTAACCACTAAGCCCGCACTGTCAAACACACCCAATGAACTATTTTATGCAGAACAAATGAAAAATAAAAATGAGAACCAGAATATCAATGAATTTCATAGGAAGAATAGTCAATTAAAGGAAAACCAAGTCTGAATTACTATTAATTATACAGTCTAATACTTACTGATTATTAGAAACAAATGATTTTGATAATTATTAAATATTATAAATAAATTTAAGTGGCAGGAAATTAATCATCTCTTCATAACAGCATTGAATATAAATAGTATAAATTCATCAATCAGAACACATAGATTGGCATAAAGGCTCAAAAACAAGACCCAACCACATATTATTTACAAGTGACTCTCTCAACATGCACAAAACTCAACTCAAAGTGGATCAAGAACCTAGGCATTAGGCCAGAGATCCTGCAGTCATTAGAAGAAAAAAAGTAGGCCCAACTCTCCATGATGTCCATTTAGGAACTGATTTCCTCAATAAGACTCATAAACTGCAAACTAAAAATCTTCATTGGAAAAGAAACAATCAAGAATATGAAGAGAGAGACTGAAGAATGGGAGAAAATTTTTACCACCTGTACCTCAGATAGAGCATTGATCTCCAGGACATACAAAGCACTCAGAAAACAACACCAAAATCCAAATAACCCTATCAATAAATGTGCAAGGGAACTGAACAAGCACTTCACAGAAGAAGATATACAACTGATCAACAAATATATGAAAAAATGTTCAACACCTTTACCAATTAGAAAAATGCAAATTGAAATGACACTCAGATTCCATCTCACTCCAGTCAGAATGGCAATTATCAAGACTACAAGTAAAAATAAATGTTGGTGAGGATGTAGGGATAAAGGTACACTCATACATTGCTGGTAGGACTGAAAATTGGTACAAGCACTATGGAAAGCAGTATGAAGGTTCCTCAGAAAATTTGGAATGGAACCACCATTTGACCCAGCTATTCCACTCCTCAGTTTATACCCCAAAACTTACAATCAGTATACTTCAGTGACACAACCACCTCAGTGTTTATAACAGCTCAGTTTACAATAGCTAAATTATGGAACAATAGCACAACCTAGGAGTTCATCACAGAAGAATGGATAAAGAAAATGTGGTATATATACACAATTCAATATTGCTTAGCCATTAAAAGAAGGAAATTATGGCATTTGCCAGTAAATGAATGGAACTGGAGAATATCATGCTAAGCAAATAAGCCAGTCCCCTAAAACCAAGGGTTGAATGTTCTCTCTGATATGTGGATGCTGACCCACAACAAGGAAGGGTGGGGAGGGTCAAAATAGTAGTCCTTTGAATTAGGAAAAGAAGTTATATGATCTATGATGACATGACTCTTTGTTGCAGAAGACCCTGAAAAACGCCACTAGAAGACTTCCAGAGATGATAAAGAAATTTAGTAAAGTAACAGGATATGAGATCAGCATACATAAATCAATCCTTCCTATACTCCAATAATGAATATGCTGAAAAAGAAATTAGGTAAATTATCCTATTCACAATAATCTAAGGAATGCTTAGTGATAAATCTTATCGATGGGGTGAATTAATTCTACAAAGGAAACTAAAGAACACTGAAGAAAGAAATTGAAAAAGGCCTTAGAAGATGGAAAGACCTCTCATGTTCATGGATAGGCAGAATTAATATTATCAAAATTGTCATACTACCAAAATTGTTACAAAGATTCAATGCAATTCCCATCAAAATATCAATGACATTCTTCACAGCACTAGGGGAAAAAAGCAGTTCTAAAATTCACTGGGAAAAATAAAAGACCCAGAATAGCCAAAGCAATCTTCAGCAAGAGGAGTGATGTTGGAGGCATCAGAATACTGGACCTTAAATTATGTTGCAGATTTTTGGTAATTAAAACATCATGGAGTAAGCACCAAAACAGATACCAAGACCAATAGAATAGAATGGAAGATACGGAGACAAATCACATAGATAGAGTCATCTGATACTCAATTAAGTTGGCATAAACATACATTGGAAAAAAGACAGCCTTCTAAACTAAGAATCCAAAAGTGGGATGTTATCAAATTAGAAAACTTCTGAACAACCAAGGAAAGAACTAAGAGCACAAAGAGAGAGACGAGGGAATGGGAGAATATCTTCACTACCTTCCTCCGTTGTGTAATTCATATTCAGAATATATAAAGAAATAAAATTATATTCATATTTCAAATTATATTTATGAAACCCTAATCAATAAATGGGCAAATGAACTAGAGATACTTCTTCAAAAAAGAAACACAAATGGCCAAACATATACGAAAAAAGTGTTCGGCATCTCTAGAAATCAGGGAAATGTTAATCAATACTACACTATTTCATTTCACTCTAATTAGAATGGCAATAGTCAAGAATACAAAGAATGATAATTGCTGGCCAAGTGTTGGGGGAATGTACACTCATACATTGTTGGTATGACTGCAAAGTAGTACAACCACTTTGAAAAGTTGTACAGAGATTCCTCAAAAACTACAAATGGAACCCCCATATGACCCAGCTATACCATCTTTTGGTATTTATTCAAAAGAACTAAATTTGGCATATTATAATGACACAGGCACATCAAGGTTAATAGCAGCACAATTCATAATAGCCAAGTTATGGAACCAAACTGGGTGTCTATCAACAGATGAATAGATGAAGAAAATGTGGTATAGATACACAATGGAATTTCACTCAGTCATAAAGAAAAGCAAAATTATGGCATTTGCTGGCAAATAGATGGAACTGGAGAAAACCATTCTAATTGAAATAAATCAGACAATCAAGGGCCAAATGTTTTCTCTCATAAGTAGGAGATACATAATAAAGGAATAGAAAGAGTGTGTCATAAAACAGAATGGGATCAGTAGAAGGAGGAAGAAGGAGGATTGGTAAAGGGAAAGAATTGGAGAATGAAGTATACCAAATTATACTAGGTTCATGTATGAGTGTAACACAATGCAATTCCATTTTACATATAACTATGATGCATCAATTAAAAATAAAGTAATAAATAGAAGGAAAGCCAATAGAGTAGAGGGAGGGGTTCAAGGGAACAAAAAAGTGGAGAGAAATGGGTAGTCCCAGGGAATAAAATGGAGTCAACTATATTACATGTATTTAAGGATATGTCAAAATAAATCCTGATATTACATATAAGTGCAATGTGCCATAGATTTGCTCAACATCATCAAACATTATGGAACTGCACAACAAAATTGCAGTGAAATGACAGTCCATGTTTGCTAACATGGTGATAACCAAAATGAAAGACTTTAGCATGTGCTTGTGAGGACATGGGTAAATTAGAAAACTTGTACACAGCTTTCGGAATTAAAAAAATGAGTGCCTACTTTGGAAAAAGTTGTGTTATTTCCTAAAATGGTTAAATACAGTGTTACCATACAATCTAGCTTTTTTCCTTCTCCATTGATAAATGAAAACACATTTCCTCTCCAGATTTTTATGAATGCTTTTAACAAGAATATTCACAGTAGCAGAAGGATTAGAAATACCCACCATGTCTAGGAACAGATGAATAGATAGTGATTTAAATATACAATAGCATATTATTGAACTAAAAAATAACAACAAAAATTATACATCTCCTAATGTGGATAAACTTCTAAAGTATTAAGTCAAGTAAAGAAATCAGAAGGAAAAATCTGCTCATTTTATGATTCAATTTGTATGAAATATTCAGAATAGATAGAGTTACTGAATCTTAAATAAATTGTTGATAGCTAGAATAAGGAATGGATGGAATTGCTTAATGAGTGAAAAGTTTTATTTTGGGATGATAAAAGTTTTGGACTACATGAAAGTTGTATTTGAAGAATATTTTAATGTACTAAATGTAACTGTACTGTGCATTTTTGAATGGTTAATTTTATGTTATGTAAATTTCAGCCAAATTTTCAATAGAGTTGACATAATTAATTACCAGGAAATCTGCAATTAAAATACACCAAAAGAGTAGCAGGCAGAGAGAAACTAAAACTCAGTGAAAATATGAATTCATAACAGTGATGCTCAATTTGAGGTACTTTTGCCTCCCTGTGCATGTTTAGGAAAGTCTGGAATCACTTGGTTATAATAACTGAGGAAGGAGTAGGTTACTGCATCTATATGTTTTGTAGAGGCTGGGAATGAAGCTAAAATTCCTGAAATGAGCAAGAAAGAATCTTTCCACTATAATAAAGAATCTTTCAATATCTCCAATATTGAGAAAGCATGAGGTATATAAAGGAAGAAAGCACATGGAAATGTCAACAGTATTCATCTTTTCAAGAAATTTAAAAGTTTTAATTGAATTGACAACTTAAATGACAATAACAGCAATATATAATTATAGGTAGTAACATGTAAAGATAAAATGTAGGAAATGAATAATGCAAAGATAGAAGAGCGGAAAAGGAAGTAACCATTACTAGGATACAAAATCAACACAAAAATCAATCACTGGACACAGTGGCTCAAGGGTAAAACCCTAGTGACGGGTAAATGAATAGGATAGTTGCAAATTTGAGCCCAGTCTCAGAAACTTAGTAAGAATCACTGTAATTTAGGGAAAATCTGTCTCAAAATAAAATGTCTCAAAAAGACTGGGGATGTAACTCAGTAGCAAAGAGCCCCTGGGTTCAATTCCCAGTACTAACAGAAACAAAATAATCTCTTTCTATGCTCTAATAGAAAACTCTCTTAAAAGAAACTGAGAAAACATCCCATTTATAAGGTTACACAAAAACAAAGAAATGAAACATGAAGTCTTTGGAGTAAGTTTAACCAAGTAGGTAAAAAATTCTTAGTATAAACAAGCATAAAATATTGATGAAAGAAATTTCAGATGACCCCAATAAATGGGAAAATATAATGTTCATGGATTGTGATAATTAATATTATTAAATCTGTTCTACCCAGAATAATCTACAGATTCAATGTAACTCTTATAAAAATCCTGATGTCATTTTTCACAGGAATAGACTGACTCCTAAAATTCATATGGAACCACAATATTTTGAAATAGCCAAAGCAATCCAGAGCAAAATAAACAAAGCTAGAAGCATCACAATACAAATTATAAAACATACTGCAAAGCTATAGTAACCAAGCCAGGTGTGGTAGCAAACACCTATAATCACAGTATCTCAGGAGGATGAAAGGGAGATCATGAGTTAAAAACCAGCCTCAGCAACTTAGGCCCTAAGCAACTTAATGAGATCCTGTCTCAAACTAAAGCTTAAAAAAGGATAGGGATATGGCTCAGTGTTTAAACATCCCAGTTTAAATAAATATATACATATATATATATGTATATATATATGTATGTATATAGATATATAGATATATAGATATAGATAGATATAGGTATAGATATAATGACCAGCTTAATTACAGAGATGTCAATGAATGAAACAGAATAGTTTCCAGAAACAGAGTCAAACATCCACAGTCAACTAGTTTTTGACAAAGGTGCCAAGAACATAAGAAGAGAATAGTCTCTTCACTAAATACTGTAGGGAGAATTGAATATCCACCTGCAGTAGAATGACCTTGAGCTCTTATCTCATACCTTATATAAAGATCAACAAGAAATGGACTGAAGTTTTAAATATAAGACCTAGAACTGTAAAACTACTTGAATGAAATATAGAGAAAAAAACCCCACCACCTTGTTCTCAGAAATGACGAATTGCGTATGACTACAAAAGTACAGGCAACACAAGCAAAAATAGCTTAAGCTCAGCAAAGAAACAATCAATGGAGTAAAGAAAAAGTTAATGGATTGGAAGAATATGTTTGCAACTCACACATCCGATAAGGGATAGATGTACAATAGATGTAAGAAACTCAATAGTAAGGAAACAACTCAACTTTAAAATCTCCGAAGTTTAAAACTTGAAAATTCACAATCCCCAAATATTTAAATTCTGAATATTGAAATTCTGAAGGCCAAACTCCTGAAAACCAAAATTTCCACAGGGAAAAATGCTACATAAGGGGTAGGAAGCTGAATTTTGAGGAAGGAACCAATCTGTTTGGGGCTGTATGCAGAATGGTTGCATCATGTGCATGTGTACCATTCCTGTTTCTTCTCACATAGGACCATGCTTGCCTTCAAATATATGCCTGGCAGTAGCCGGGCGTGGTGGCGCATGCCTGTAATCCCAGCACTTGGGAGGCTGAGGCAGGAGGATCATGAGTTCAAAGCCAGCCTCAGCAATTTAGCGAGGCCCTAAGCAACTCAATGAGACCCTGTCTCTAAATAAAATACAAAATAGGGCTGAGGATGTGACTCAGTGGTGGAGTGCCCCTGGGTTCAATCCCCAGTACCAAAAAAAAAAAAAAAAAAAAAAAAAAAAAAAAAAAAAAAAAAAAAAACCAAATATATGCCTGGCATCAGAGAATAAAAAGATTCTGATATCATGCTAAGTGAAATAAGCCAATCCCAAAAAAACAAAGGCCGAATGTTTTCCCTGAGAAGCAGATGATGATATAGAATCTGGTTGAGGAGTGACAGAGGAATGGAGGATCTTTAGATTATGTAGAGGGAAATGAGAGGGGAAGAGGGAGGGAGTATGAAAAATGGTGGAATGAGACAGACATCATTACCCTATACACATGTGTGATTAACAAGAATGATATAATGTACATCATGCACAAGCACAGAAATGAAAATTTATACCCCATACGTGTACAACGAATCAAAATGAAGTCTGTAAAAAATAAATAAATGTAAAAAAAAAAGATTTTGACAAGCTCAATGACCTTTTGATTCACAGACACTTGCTGATATAGAGATTCCTCCAGTGTCACAAAACACATTATAGGGTGAACTATTTTTTGTTAGGGATTTGACTTTCAAAAAATACAATTTACAATTTACACTTACCACTATATCTTGCAGAAAATCTAGCACATACTTCATTTTGGCTAGTAATAGTAGTTGGCTACTTGCAGTTTCTATTCATCATGTCCCTACTGTTTTTTTTCTTAATCAGCTACATACAATCCATGCCCCTTTGGGTCTGCAAATTCTAGGGTTTATCTGTTTATTTCACTTTATTAATAAGTGACTAGAAAAAAATTAATCCCATTATAAATGCTTATTTGAAGATTTGGTGAATTTTGCTGTAGAAAATGGATTTCATTTAAGTCTCCAAACTGTAATGAAAGTTTGGAATCAAGACAGCTATAAATAAATTTCAAGGTGTGATCAATGAAGGTTTTTTTTCCATTCAGCTCAATGCATTTTGTAGAAAATTCATACATGAATTGGTCATGCAAACCAGTAATGATGAACACTTCAGTTTAAAGAATGTGCCATTTGTCTTCATTGGCATTCCTAACATTTGATAAAATTCTACACTTTTAATGAATTAAAGCCATATTTTTCTGAAGAAGCCAGACAAGTTATTGAATGGTTCAAAGCTAATTATGTGGTCTGTAGGATAAGAAGACACACAATGGTGGTGTTTGTTCCATCATCAGTTTCTTCTAAACATGTGGTCTATATCTGAGTGCATTAGGACAGATTTCCATGCCCCACCCCATAAAATTAGAAGCATGGCATCAAAGATGGAAACATTAAATAGGAAATGCTCATGTTCATGTTGGTGTATATTAAATTACAGAAGAAGACCTACAAGTAATCAACAGATATATGAAAAAATATTCAACGTCTCTAGTAATAAGAGAAATGCAAATCAAAACCAACTTAAGATTTCATTTCACTGCAATTAGAATGTCTATTATCAAAAATGCAAGCAACAATAGGTGTTGGCGAGGATGTGGGGAAAAAGGTACACTCATACAGTGTTGGTGGGGTTGCAAATTAGTGCAGCCACTCTGGAAAGCAGTGGGGAGATTCCGTAGAAAACTTGGAATGGATCCACCATTTGACCCAGATATCCCACTCCTTGGCCTATACCCAAAGGACTTAAAATCAGATTACTACAGTGATGCAGCCACATCAATGTTCATAGCAGCCCATTTCACAGTATCTAGATTGTGGAACCAACCTAGATGCCCTTCAACAGATGAATGGATAAAGAAACTGTGGCATATTTACACAATGGAAAACTACTCAGCCATAAAGAAGAATAAAATTATGGCATTTGCAGGTAAATGGATGAAGGGGGAGAAAGTCATGCTCAGTGAGATTAGTCAATCCCAAAAAAACCAAAGGCTGAATGATATCTCTGATAAGTGAATGATAATACAAAATGCAGGGTGGGAAGGAGGCAAGAACGGAGGAAGGAAGTATTTCATAGAGGAAAAAGAGGGGGTGGAATTGGGGTGGCGAGTAAGAATAATAATAGAATGAGACAAACATCATTACCCTATGTACATGTATGATTACGCAAATGGTGTGACTCTACTTTGTGCACAACCAGAGAAACAAAAGCTGCACTCCATTTGTGTACAATGAATCAAAATGTAGTCTCTAAATATAAAAATAAATTCAATAAAAAAATGAATTTCCAACGTCATTTATTTCATCTGCTATTATTTCTGATCCTAGAGGTATAAATTGGGTTACAACTTTTAAAGAATTTTAATTTGTTCATTCTTTGCAAATTTGACTTTGAGAAAGTACATTATCATGATGCTGACTTTCCCTGTAAGCACTGTACACATGTATAAAACATTGAAACTTCCTCAAAAATAAATGTTTTTAGTGTGTTTCTGCATTTGGGCAAGATAAAAATTTTTCAGGATATCAGTTCTTTGGAAAATTGTATAAGTTGCAGCAACTCATCAAAGGTTTTGATTGATCTAATCAAAAACTTAGGTTGTCCATTAAAGAGTTACAAGTACAATCCATCCTTCCTCCATTCTTGCCTCCCTCCCACCCCTCTGTATGTTATCATCATCCACTTATCAGAGAGATCATTCAGACTTTGGTTTTCTGAGTGGGGATGGGGTGGGGGGAAGGAAAAATAACAGAATGAGACAAACATCACTACCCTATGTACATATATGATTATGCAAATGGTGTGACTCTACTTCGTGTACAACCAGAGAAACAACAGCGGCACCCATTTGTGTACAATGAATCAAAATAAATTAAAAAAAATTTTAAAGTTACAAATACAGTTTTAAAGCTGTTTTGTTGATTAAGCCCCATTAACAATCAGTGATATGCATCTACATGTTTCACTTTTGACCTATTTCTTTATGAATACAGGTTGCTTGCTCCTACATGTCACACCTATATGACTGCATTAGCATGCCTATGAGCTTATGCTTGCAAAAGCATTTGTTATCATTGTCTCTTTTATTATATAAAAGTGATCTGTGAAGTATTCTTCCATGTGTGTATTTCCCAAATATGTCACCCTTTAAAAGATAAACAAATGTCTTGTTAAAAAATGTTTAAATTATCATTTTTTCTAGAACCATATTTTTCAGATTTCAAGCCTTTGGGATTTTAGACTTTAGAAATTTTATCTTTCAAAATTTCAACATTTGAGATTATGGTGTTTGGAACTGTGTCTTGAGATCATCACTCAAATATGAAAGGAATGCTTCTTAAATGCTGAAAACAAAAATATTGTTAAGCCATGATTATTTTATTCTATATTCCCACTTGATAAGAAAATTCTTCAAAAATTAAGGTGAAATGAAGGCTTTCTCACACAAACAAAAGCTGAAGAAATTGATGCACGTCAGGTCCTCTGTACAATGCACAAGAAACACTAAATGGAGATTGTCAGGAAAGAATGTGACCAATTTTAAAAACTTGGGTTTTTGCAAATATAAATTTCTGGAAACAAAAGTAAGGTTAATTAAACATTTTTTCTTATATTAACGTTCTTAATATAGTTTAAATTAATGAGTAATTGTATTTTGTCTGCTTATAGCATATATATAGCTAATGAAATAGATGGTGACAGCAGAAGTGATAAGGAACTGGGAAGTCACTGTCATTAGGACTATATACAGCACATTAAATTGCATAATAGTATTTGAAAGCAGAGCCATGGTACATTAAAATTTATATTCCTACTTTAAAAATAGAGTTAGATTTCTCACCTACAACTGACATATAAGGAATTTGGATGACATCACCCACATTCTTATAAAAAGAAGAAAAGTAAGTATTATTAACTTTATTTGGGACTTACAAGAGCATTCAGGTTATAGGACAAGCTGCCACACTGAAATCTAAAGGGACAGATGAATACAGGGGCAGGGTTGAGGTCTCATTACTGGTAGAAAAGCACCTGAAGACATAATGTTGGCAGAATTTTTAAATGATAACATGGATGAATTTCTGGGATGTGAGTGTGGAGTAGCATGAGCGTCCAATCCAGCAGGGGCCACAGTCTTAAAAGTCCTTCTCCCACTATGATAGGTTTACCTCCTCATGGGAATCTCATCAGGTTCTCAGGATGGAGAGTCAAAAGTAGACCTCATGTCTCTCAGGCATAGGGGTAAAGTGACTACTGCAAAGCATGCTCCAGGCCTCTTCATTAAAAATTTCAATTCTCCAGTGGGGAAAAAAAATTTAGCAGAGCCTTATTCAAACCAGGATAAGAGCATTTTATTGACTCTGTTTCCCTCTATGCCATCTTACTTAAGAGGAGGGGAAGGGTAAGAAATATCACAAATTTTAGAGTTCAAGGATGTAGACCCACTGTATGATGGAAATTTCTTAATAAAATTATAAAATGTTTTCCTTCTTTCCCCAACTTTTTCCCCAACAGGGTCCATGTATAATAACAGGGCTTTGGAGCTGAGAGAGTTGCAAGGTGCAGACTCTATTTGAAGAAGATACCTAAAACAACATGAGGTGCTTTCTGAAAAATATATTGCAGGATAGGAAAAAATCCATATGAAGATATGAAGAGACACAGCAACAATTAGAAACAGACTCAAAGCTGGGCATGGTGGCGCACGCCTGTAATCCCAGCACTTGGGAGGTTGAGGCAGGAGGATCTTGAGTTCAAAGCCAGCCTCAGCAACTTAGCGAGGCCCTAAGCAACTCAGTGAGACCCTGTCTCTAAATAAAACACAAAATAGGGCTGAGGATGTGACTCAGTGGTGAAGTGCCCCTGGGTAAAATCCCCAGTACTCTCCCAAAAAAAGAAAGAAACAGACTCAAATAAGACAGAATTTTAAATAAATGATTTTAAATAACTGAGAATAATATGTTAAAGTCTTGTCATAGTTAGCATTTGCATAGCCAAAAAACTTGACGAGAACAATTTACAGAAGGAAAAGTTCATTTGGGAATCACAGTTGCAGAAGTTCGGTTCATGTTTGGTCAACTTCATTGCTCTAGGCTGCGGATGAAGCAGAACACCATGGCAGAAGGGAATGGTGCGCAGAAGCAGCTCAGGAAATGACAACCAGGAGGCAGAAAGATTTCTGCTCATCAGGGACAAAATATAAACCCCAATGGAATGTCCCCAGTGACCTACCTCCTACAACCACACCCCACCAGCCTACAGTTACCACACAGTTAATTCAACAGTAGACCAATTTACTGATTATTTCAAAGGCCTTATAATCTAACCATTTCACCTTTGAATCTCTTATACCTTCTCACACATAGACTTTTGGGGGATATCTCTTACCGAAGCCAAAACAAGATTTTTATGGAAAAAATAGACAACATGCAAGAAGAGTTGGGTAATGTAAGCAGAAACATAGGCATTTTATGATACGTGTATGAAAAATAGATAAAATGCCAGGGGTAGTGGCATGTGCCAGTAATCCCACACATTTGGAAGACTGAGACAGTAGGATCAGTCATTTGAAGTCAGTCTTGGCAATACAGAACTCTTTCTCAAAAAGCAAACAATAAAATATTGGTAATCATTTGTAGGTAAATGGATGATGTTGGAGACTGTTGTGCTAAGTGAGATTAGCCAATCCCCAAAATCCAAAGGCCAAATGGTCTCTCTGATAAGTGAATGATGATGCATAATGTGGGGTGGAAGGATGGCAAGAATGGAGGAAGGATAGATAGCATAGAGGGAAGGGAGGAGTGGGGTAGGGGTCGGGGAGTAAGAATAATAACAGAATGTGTGACAGACATCATTGCCCTGTGTACATGTATGAATGCACAGATGGGGTGACTACTTTGTGTACAACCAGAAAAACAACAGCTGTACTCCATTTGTGTTCAATGAATCAAAAAATTAAATAAAAAAATATTGGTAATCAAGAATATTGTTACATCATGCAAAAATTTAAATATAATAACATAATAATTAATAATAATAGATCAGTACAATAGAGAAGGAAAGTCAGGAGGAGAGGGAAAGTGAAGGTACTGGAGAGTAAGATTGATTAAATTGCATAATATGCATGTATAAGTATGGTATAATGAATTCCACTTTTATGGATAGTCACATTGTACCAATAAAAATAATTTTTTTAATTTTATTTCTTTTTCTTTTTATTTATTTTTTATTTAATTTTGATTCATTGAACATAAATGGAGTACAGCTATTGTTTCTCTGGTTGTACAAAAAAGTGGAGTCACACCATCTGTGCATTCATACACGTACACAGGGCAATGATGTCTGTCACACATTCTGTTATTATTACTCCCCCCAACCCCACCCCTCCCTTCCCTCTGTGCTATCTATCCTTCCTCCATTCTTGCCACCCTTCCACCCCATGTTATGCATCATCATTCACTTATCAGAGAGACCATTTGGCCCTTGGATTTTTGGGATTGGCTAATCTCACTTAGCACTACAGTCTCCAACATCATCCATTTACCTGCAAATGCCATAATTTTATTCTTCTTTATGGCTGAGTAATATTCCATTGTGTATGTATACCACAGTTTCTTTATCCATTCATCTATTGAAGGGCATCTAGGTTGGTTCCACAATCCAGCTATTGTGAATTGAGCAGCTATGAACATTGATGTGACTGCATCACTGTAGTAATCTGATTTTAAGTCCTTTGGGTATAGGCCAAGGAGTGGGATAGCTGGGTCAAATGGTGGATCCATTCCAAGTTTTCTACGGAATCTCCCCACTGCTTTCCAGAGTGGCTGCACCAACTTGCAATCCCACCAGCAATAAAAATAAATTTAAAAAATAATAATGATGCAACATAAGTGAAGAATGCCTCTAAGGGGATCATCAGTAGACTAGGTGAACCTAAGAAAAAAACTGAATGAACTTCAAGGTATATGTTTTAGCCAGCTTTACAATATTGTGACAAATAACTGAGATAATGAACTTATGAAAAGGAAAAGTTTAGAAGAAATGAAAATGGTAGAGCAGATTTAGGCTGCGATCCTCAACCATTCCATAGCTCAGAAAGGAAACAGTGAAAGAGGAGCTGATCATTGGGCATGGTGGTGCATGCCTGTGATCCCACTGGCTCGGGATGCTGAGGCAGGAGGATTGCAAGTAGGAAGCCAGCCTCAGCTACTTAGCAAGCTTCTAAGCAACTTAGTGAGACAAACTACAAAAAGGGCTTGGTATGTGGTTTACTGGTCATGTGTCCCTAGGTTCAATCCCAGATTTAAAAAAGAAAGAAAAATAGTGATCAGAGAGGTTTATTAGTACATAGGGTTTTTTTTTTTTCTGAAGTGATTTTAGTTAATATGATTTACTATCTTTCTCAAAGTGGTGCTGATACTAGAAGTAGCAGAGGATATACATTGAATGAAAGGAACAATACCTGGAAATTTGCCCAGTCTGAGGCTCCTAAAAGAAAGAATCCAACTAAAGAGTACCTTGCATAAAAGTCCAAGCAACAATCATCCCAGAAGATAGGTAGATATGAAAGCAAAGTGAAAAAGGAAGGTAACCCACCCACACAGCCCCCAAAACATTAACAAGTAATTCCATTGACACCACAGTGGAGGAAATGTTGGATAAAGAATTTAGAAAGTTCATTGGTAAAACGTTCAGTGAGCAAAATGAATTTGTAAGGAATAAACTTACAGAATGCAAGAAGTGGAACATCATTTCAATAAAGAGATAGAGATTCTGAAAAAGGACCAAATAAAAATCCTGGAAATGAAAGGCTCAATGCATCATATTAAAAATAAAGTTGATGTAATTATCAATTGAATAGAGCACTTTGAAGACAGATTCTTTGGCTTTGAAGACAAAGCATATAATCTTGAAAACATAATTGGCAATAAGGAAAAAATGCTGAGACCATGACCAGAATACTCAGGAAATCTGGCATAAATTTGAGACTTCAAATCTAACAATCATTGGAGTAGATAGAGGCAGTGAATTACAAACTAAAGGAATGAACAGCTTTTCAATGAAATATGGAAAAATCCAAATTGTAAGAATGAGATGGAAATACAAATATAAGAAGCATTTAGAACCCCAAATAAGCAAGATAAAATAAATCCTCTCTAATATACATTATAATTAAAATGCCTAATACACAGAACAAAGGTAGAATTTTAAAAGCTACAAGAGAAAAATAGCAGGTAATCTTTAAAGGTAAGCTATTTAAGAATTCAATTGAATTCTCAACCCATACCCTAAAAGGAAGGAGGGCTTGGGATTATGTACATCAAGCCCTGAAAGAAAATGGGTGCAAACCAAGATTACTATATCTAGGAAAACTATCCTTTAGAATTGAATATGGAATAAAAGGATTCCATGATAAGCAGAAAATAAAAATATCATAACCATTAAACCTGCAGTGAAAAATATACTCAATGAGATATTTCATATAGAAGAAATGAAAAAAATCTTAAGCCAATGTGGGGATTAATCTCACTGAAATAATATTCAATTATAATTATACTAAACCTTTAAGGAAGTTATGACAATATTCCTCAAATTAGTCCATGAACTAGAAAGAAATGGAACTCCAAATTCATTCTATGAAGCCAGTATCACACCCATACCAAAGTCAGCTAAAACATCTGAAGGAAAGAAAATTATGGACTGCTATCTCTAATGAACTTAGCTGCAAAAATCCTTAATAAAATGTTAGGGAATTGCATATTAAGAGGGTTGTACATAATAACCAAGTTACATCTATCCCAGAGATGCAAGGATAGTTTAACATATACAAGTCAATCAAATTAATTCATCACATAGATGAATAGAGACATAAATCAATTAGTCACCTCAGTAAATGAAAAAAATACTTTGACAAAATTCAGCACAAATGCATTGTTAATAAAAAAAATTAAGAAACTAGGAATAGAAGGAACTACTTCAATACCATAAAGGATATATATGGAAATCCCAAAGCCAATGTCACAGTAAATGGGGAAAAACCTGAAAGCATTTCCTTAAAATCTGGAAAAAGACAAAGATGTTCACTCTCACCACTCTAATTTAATATAATGGCAGAAATTCTAGCAAGAACTATCGAAAAGAGAAGAAAATAAAATGAATAAAATAAGAAAGGAAAAAATTCAAAGTATACTATTTGCAGATGGTATGATTCTGTAATTAGAAGGTAAAAAAACTCCATCAAAAGAATGATAGAGGTAATAAATTTAGGAAAACAGCAGGTTAAAATCAACATACAAAAATAAACATCTTTCTTGTATATTAACAATTAGTCTGCTGAGAAAAACAATTTTAGAAATCCTATTCCAATAAACCCAGCAACTCAGGAGGCAGAGGCAAGAGAATGACCACTTTGAGACCAGCTACAGAACACAGCAAGGTCCCAACCAATTTAGTGAGATTCAACCTCAAAAAAATGAAAATAAAAAATGTCTGGGGATATAACTCAGTGGCAAAGTGCCTTTGGTTTTAATCTCTAGTACCAAAAATACAAAATAAAGCAAAAACAAAACTGGGACTAAATCTAACCAAGGAGATTGAATAGATGAATATAGGTGGATACCTCTACAATGAATACCATAGAACAGTGAAGAAAGAAATTGAAGAAAATAAAATAAAAGGGAAAGACTGCTCATGGATAGGCAGAATTAATATTGCTAAAATTGCCATATGACCAATAGCAATATTCAATTTTGATGCAATCCCCATTAAAATACCAATGACATTCCTCACAAAAGTAGGAAAACAACTCTAAAATTCATTTGGAAAAATAAAAGATCCAGAACAGCCAAAGCAATTCTAAGGCAAAATAGCAATGCTGGAAGCCTCACCTGCCTTAATTCAAATTATACTACAGAGCTACAATAGCCCAAACTGCATGGTACAAGTATAAAAACAGACACGTAGACAAATGGCACAGAATAGAAGACATGGAGATAAATCCACACATCTACAGTCATCTGATTCTAAACAAAAATGCCAAAAACATACATTGGAGAAAAGACAGCCTATTTAACAAAAGATGCTGGGTAAACTTGCTATGCGTATGTACAATAATAAGATTTGACCCTTATCTTTCTTTATGGCTTAGTAATATTCCATTGTGTATATATGCCACAGTTTCTTTATCCATTCATCTATTGAAGGGCATCTAGGTTGGTTCCACAATATAACTACAGTGAATTGGGCTGCTATACATTTCCAATAGGGGATTAATATCCAAAATATACAAAGAATTTTAAAAACTTGACATAATCCAATCAATAAATAATCCAATCAATGGATGGGGAAAAAATCCTAAATAGACGACGCTTCTCAAAAGAGGAAATACAAATGGCCAATGAATATGCTAAAAAATTCAGCATCACTAGTAATCAGGGGAATTAAAATCAAATCTGCATTGAGATTTTATCTCACTCCAGTTAGAATGGAAATTACTAATAATATAAATAATAATAAATGCTCGTGAGTATGTGGGCAGAAATATACACTCACACATTGTTGATGGGACTGCAAATTAGGACAACTACTTGGGAAACTGTATGGATATTCCTCCAAAAAACTAGAAAGGGAATCACCCTATGATCTAGCTATCTCATTCCTTGGTATTTATCTTAAAAGGATTAAATTCAGGGCTGAAGTTGTATCTCAGTGGTAAAGTGATTGCCTAGCACATGTGAGGCACTAGGTTTGATGCTCAGTACCACATAAAGTACACAAAATAAAGATATTGTGTCCATTTACAATTTAAAAAATATTTAAAAAAAGAATTTAAATCAGCATACTACAGTGATACATGCATGTCAGTGTTTATAGCAGTGCATTTTGCAATATCCAACTTGTGAAACCAGTCCAAGTGCTGTCAACAGATGAATGGATAAAGAAAATGTAGTTTATATACAAAATGGAGTTCTTACTCCAGTATAATGAATGAAATCTTGTCATTTGCTGGTAAATGGATGAAACTGGAGAAAAACATGGTAAGTGGAATCAACCAGACTCTGAAAGTCAAGGGTCAAATGTTGTCTGTCATACTTGGAAGCTATACCAAAATAAGAGGGCAAAAGGGGAAGAGGGAATTGCATGAAAATAGAAGGAAGCTAATTAAGGGTGAAGAAAGAGTAATGGGAAAGTGAGTAACGGTGCAATGAAATTGACCAAATCATGCTATGTACACATAGGAGTATAGCACAGTGGATCTCACCTTCATGTACATCCACAAAGCACTCATTTAAAAAAACTCAGCATGGAAGACCTGTACAATGAGTCAAAATAAATTTAAAAAAATAAAAAATAAAAAAATAAAAAAAACTCAGAATAAGTTGAAGGAAAACGAGTTGAACATGGGGAAAGGAGGGTGGGGTAGAAAAGGAAGGAAAGAAGTCCAGGGAACTGGAATGGGGCAACTTACATTTCATGTATGCATTCGTATGTCAAAAGGGACACCTGAATCATGTATAACTAGAATGTATTAATAAAAGCATAAAAAAGAGGAACATAGTTTTGGCTCATGCTTTCAGAGGTAACCTTGACCTTTTGTGTGTTGGTGGCAACAGCACATTATGGCAGGTTGTGTGACAAGGAGAACTGCTCACCTCGTGATAGCCTGGACCTAAACAGAACAAGAGAGAGGGCGAGAGAGAGGGAGGAAAGGACTTGGTGTCAATATTCCATTCAAAGGCATGACCCTGTGACCTAAATTCCTACCACAAATCACCACCTCTTAAAGGCTCCCCCATGTCTCAATAGTGCCACAAGCTGATGACCAAATCTTGAACACATGGGTCTTTTATGGACACTGAAGATGCAAACTATAGCAATGTATCTATAGAAACCTCACAAACTAAAATGAGAACAATGAGAAAAATGCCAGAGAATTTTTAAAAATTTTGAGCCAGTTTGCAAAGTTGTAACAGACACATATTTGAAATTCAAAATCTGTAATTGTTTTTCAAGACTAGTTCTATACTCTGGAGCTTTACAAAGTATGCTCTTGGTACAAGAAGAGAGAAGTAGATCAATGCCACATAATAGAGTCTGAAAATTTACTCAGGAATATATCATTTACTTTTGGCAAGGACATTAATTATACAAGAGTATTTTCAGCAAATGCACAGCAATAACTGCATAAAATCAGAATACAAAATAATTGAGATTACTCTAGATCTAAAAGATGAATCTATAAAGCTTATAGACTGAAATCTATAAAACATCTTCAAGAATTTGGGATAGCAACTACTTCTAAAGGAAGACCAAAAAAAAATTAAAAATAAAGAAATAAGTCCAATGAAAGTTGACCATAGTCATACATATAAAAGTGAAAAATGGTTAATAAAATTATACTTGTACACATTTTACTCAAAAAAAAAAAACAAAAAGAGAGAATGAAGAGGCAACAATATTTGAAGTGAAAATGGCCAAAGAGTTTACAAAATGACAGACATCAAATAATTGATTTAAGAAGTCAGAGAACACCAAACGAGTACAAATATTCTGCACCCAGGCGTATCATATTAAAATTTGAGAAAACCTTACAGAGAGTACTTAAAAAACAACAACCAAGTTTACAAAGCATTGTATCTATCGTGAAACAAGGATCAGAATCAGGTTGGGCTTTGGACTTCTCATGAAAAACTATAAAAGCCCTATGTAAGAAGTGAATATAATGAAATGTTTGAAGTTTTGAGTTAAAAAATCCACCAACCTATTAATCTATATTCAGAGAAATTATCTATCAAAAATGAAGAGGCATATTTGCCTGGCATATGTGTGAGTCTGGGTTTGATCCCTAACACTGCAAAACAAAACGATAAACAAACAAAAACGGAAGCAGATCTGACCTGTAAGTATGTTAAAAATTCCTCAAGGAGAAAGAAAATTACAAAGAAACTCAAATCTATGTAGGCTGAATGAGAAGGAATACATGAAGGCAAAATAAAATCAACTGAATTTCTTACCTGTAATTTATTTAATTATAGTACTATGTTAGGAAAAGATAAGATTTTTTATTTTGCTTGTTGTTGCAATGCATTACATTAATTATTCAAATATTGAGTAAGCCTTGCATGCTTGGAATAAAACCCACTAGGTTGTGCTGTATAATTTTTCCTACGTTGTTGGATTCATTTTGCTTATTTGTTTGGAGAATTTTTGCACCTACATTAGAAAGCAAGCCTTACCTCTGATGAAGGACTTGAATCAAGAATACATGAAGAACTACTATAACAATGATATAAAAACAAAGAGTCCAATTCAAAAAGGAGAGAATAATCTAAATAGCAATCTCTCCAAAATGATTAATAAATAGGCAATAACCACAAGAAAAATGTTTACCGTTACAGTTATAGGTAAATTCAAATCAAAACCACAATGAAGCATTTACTCCACACCTACTGTGATGGTGATAATCATAAAGAAAAACTTTATCATGAATGGAGGAGAGCATGGAGAAATTGGAAAACTTTTACACTGCCCCTGAGAATATAAAAGCATGCACACACTTTGGAAATTAGTCTTGTACTTTCTTACATGGTTAAACACAGTTACCATGTGAGGCAACTATTTCTCTCCACTCATGGAACATGAAAATATACTTCCACGCAAAACTTGTATATGGATGTTTATAGCAGCATTATTTATAAAATTCAGAGATGCAAATGACACAAATACAATCCACTAAGTGATGAATGGATAAAACAAATGTTCTCTCTATGCAATGGAATATTATTTAAGCATAAAAGAAGCAATTTCTGATACTCTCTATCATATGGATAAACCTTGAAAAAATCATATTAAGTGAAAGAAGTCACAAAGACCACATTTTTTGTGATTTAATTTATATTAGTCGCCCGTAATGGTCATTCCTATAAAGACAAAAATCAAGTAGTGGGTGCCTAGGGCCAAGTGAGGATGAGATATTAGAGGCTGGTTAAATCAGTATAAGTTTTCTTTTGGGGATAATGAAAATGTACTGAGATTGGGGTGATGAATGCACAACTCTGAATATACTAAAAGCCACTGAACAGTACATGTCATATGGTTGAAGTTCATAGTATATGTGCTGTGTCTCAATAATTACAGTTTTAAAAATGCACCAGGATAGCAGGGGACCTCTGCCACGCACCAAGAGAATACCAGCTAAAAGACAGCACCTCAACCTTTCCAAAAGAAAAGGAGCTGTCCAGGCAGCGTGGAACATCACTGCAAAATATTTGAAAATTAATTTCACATTACAAGCACAAGTCTACAAGATTGGATAAGTTCAGTTACCCAGAACCTAAGAAGAGCAACTCTTTGCTAAAAACAACATTTATACATAATCAAGAGGCTCATAACAATGCTTAAAGTGTCCAGGATAGAACCCAAAATTATTAACATACAAGGAACCAGGAAAATCAGTGTAAAATCAATTTAGCAATGTCAAAAATGAAATTCCAAAACATAGATAAATATGTGATGATCGATGATCATCTGACACAGCCATTAAGGCGGTTATCATAAACCAACATTCCAAGTGAAATTATAAACACTTGGGAAACTTATGAAGAGTCAAGAAGTCTTAGCAGAGAACTGAAACTATAAAGAGAACCAAGGTGCATTCTCCTGCCTAAAAATATAGCAACTGATATTTTTTTAAATTCTGGATGATATCACGAACAGAATGGAAAATCATGAGTGAACTTGAATACATATATATTCAACATATATAATATATATATCATTATATACAATACATATTATATATATAGTATATATATGAATGCATATTTTATAAATAAGTTATTCAAACTAAACAAGACCGAAAATGTAGATAGAATAAGAAGAAAAAATTCTTCAGGAACAAAGAGGAAAATAACCAAACCTACATCAATTTGCCATTGGAATCCCAGCCAAAAACAAATAGAGGAGAATGAGTATAGAGCAGAAAATCATCTGAAGAAATAATGTCTATATTCTTTGCAAATTTGACCAAAGACAAAAATATATGGATTCAGCAACTGAGGAAAAAAACACCCAAACGGATGAATTGGATGAAACCATGACTACTTACATCACAGACCACTTATTTGAAAACTAATTATAAAAAAAAAAATTCTTGAAAGCCCTGAGGGTTTCTATCTGAAACCATGGGGGCCAGAAAGAAGGAAAATGACAGTTAAATATCTTTTAGAAATAGAGGTGAAAGTGTTCCTGAGAAGAAAAATGAAGAGAATCTGTCTCTAAGTGTTTTTTTTTTTTTTAAGTGTTGAAAGAAATTTCACAGGAAGAAAGGAAATGAAAAAGTAGGGATTGAGGGTGTGGTTCAGTGGTTGAAGATAAAGTGTGGGCTTAGCATAAAGCAGGCTCTTGGCTTGATTCTCACACCAAAACAACAACAGCAGCAGCAGCAAACAACAAATATACAGAAGGAAAATTGAAACATGATAAATTTTAAAAGAACAGTGTGAAGGTTTAAAAATAAATTCACACATACACACACACACACACACAGACAGAGAGAACACACACACACACAGACAGAGAGAACACACACGCACACACAGAGAGAGAGAGAGAGGGGGAAAGAGAGAAAGAGAGACCAACCTAAAACCTAAAAGAGCTGCCAAGGCAAATAAATCACATTTGTATTAGTTTATCATCTAAAATACAATGTGAGTATGGATCCAAACTTACGAAGCTGCAAGATCAAAAAAATATGTAGAAGAGAAAGTTCAAATCTTACTCCAGAAATAATTTCAATTGATAAATGTAGAATTGAAGGTAACAGAAAACCACTGTTAGAATGACAAGTTTTAAAACCGCTACATTGAAGATTCTTGAAAAATGAAAAGCTAGTAAAGCTTTAAGGAGAAGCAGGATGACAGACTCTTCATGTGATCTCCAATAATCTTCCTCAAAATATGCATTAATGACTGGGCTTATTTTAACATCTTTAATATTAGTCCCTCTAGTAAGGGGAACTTAATTCCTCCTCCTTGAGCATGGTCTGAAATTGTGATTTCTTTCTAACAAAGGGAAATGGAAGAGCATTAACGTTACAGTAAAGAACCTGGATGACATAACCACAAATGGTCCTCGTAGATACCAGCAATAAATAACTTGCACATATTAATAGGATGTGGTAAGAAGAAAACCTTGTTTTCGTGTTGTTTTTCAAAACTCCACAAGACAAGTATAATTAAGAGGAAACAGCAGAGAAACCTAAGTGGATAGATCTTCAAGAAGCCTTGCCAGTTCCTTTCAAAAGGGTGAAGGTCATAAAGGGCAAACACAGACTGGAATCCTGCCATGGATTAGAGTTGACAAAGGGGATATGATAATTCATACAATGATTTGATTATGAAATAGAAAAAATACACTAGCAAAACAAAACAAAGTTGGTGAAATGCAAAAAAATTCTTTAGTTTCATTAATAGCCTTGGATCAGTGTTAATTTTTGTAGTAACACATTTTGATAAATGTGTAATGACTATGTTGGATGCTAGATCTAGGGACAGAATGAAAGGTCCACACACAAATTCACTGTACCCTTTGCCATTTTTCTGTGCCTCTAAAATTTTAAAATAAAAATGTAAAAATTGTCATATTTTATCTAAAAAATTGGACCTTATGTTGCCTATAAAAAGATTCAATATTAAGACAGGTAAATTAAAAGTAAAGAGGTGGAAAATAAATATTCCATGTTAATAAAATAGTACTGATGATTTCAATATTGGTCAAAGCTGACTTCAGAGCTTAGAACATTTCCAGAAGGGAATTTTATAATTATAAATATAAATATATTATTCAACAGTACATCTTTTAATAGCATTTCTAAATAAATGAATAAAAATTATATGCCAGAGTAAATAAATAAAACTATAATATGGTGGACAATTTCAATATTCCTCTCTTAATAAATAATTGATGCAACTAGTAGACCAATAATTAGCAGGGGCATAAAAGAGATGACAAAATTATAAAACAAATTGACCTAACTGGCACTTATATGACACCGAATCATGCCAGAATGCACATTCTTTGCAAATGGTCACGTAGAGTTTGCAAAGGTAAACATTATTTTGAGTCATAAAAAATGTTTCAGGGTATTTAGAATGATATAAGAAACATAAAATACATTCACTCTTTGACCACAAAAGAGTTCAATTAAAAATTGTTAACTGAATGAGCTCTGGAATATCCCCAAGTATTAAAAACTATATGATACTAAATAACCCACGGGTTAAAAACAAAAAATTCAAAAGGAAAAAATGTCAAAACTTGTTAATGTGCATGAAGTTTGGGAGGGATAAGATAAAATTAAATTCCTATTATTATAAATAAGAAATGACGATAAGCAATCAACAGATATATGAAAAAATGTCCAACATCTCTAGTAATAAGAGAAATGCAAATCAAAACTACCCTAAGATTTCATCTCACCCCAATTTGAATGTCTATTATCAAGAATACAAGCAAAAATAGGTGTTGGTGAGGATGTGGGGAGAAAGGTACACTCATTCAATGCTGGTGAGATTGAAAATTGGTGCAGTCACTCTGGAAAGCAGTATGGAGATTCCTTAGAAAACTTGGAATGGACCCACCAATTGACCCAGC